>JAXGGA010002539.1:0-119771 GCA_038373865.1 Uloborus plumipes
GTTCTGGATGGAGGAGGGGGGGTAGATAAAGCACATTATATACAGGGTGTCCACTCCAATCGTGGACCAATAGCTAATTTCTAAACCGTTGGAGATAAGCATATAGTTTATTTAGGAAAAAATCTCCAAATTACGAAAGGAATTTTGGGTCTATTCAATGTTTTTCAAAAAATCAAATTTTGAAAGAGTTACGAAATTTAATTTTTTATACAGCCCCCCAGTCCTATCAATCATATTTAGTAAAACATTCTTGACACTGTAACGTTTAAAACTAAAAAAAAATCACTCCTCTACCACAAAAATTGACCGAGTTATGACTTTTTGAAAAATCAAGATTTTGAATGATTTCGCACACAGTCCATTAAGCAATCTCTCGATGACGTCATGAAGCAATGCAAAATCTTGATTTTTCAAAACGTCATAACTCGGTCAATTTTTGTGGTAGAACAGTGTTTTTTTTTTAGTTTTAAACGTTACAGTGTCAAGAATGTTTTACTAAATATGAATGATAGGACTGGGGGGCTGTATAAAAATTTAAATTTCGTAACTCTTTCAAAATTTGATTTTTTGAAAAACATTGAATAGACCCAAAATTCCTTTCGTAATTTGGAGATTTTTTTCTAAATAAACTATATGTTTATCTCTAACGGTTTAGAAATTAGCTATTGGTCCACGATTGGAGTGGACACCCTGTATATATATGTACAGAGCCTGATCATTATGACATTGGACATGGGGCACATTTCTATTTCAGGGCCCCCATCCCCCTTCTCATATCAGTTAGGTGTTCCGAGTAAAAAAGTTCTTAGAATACCAGATTGAAATAAAAGTTTTGTGCAAAGATCGAACATAAAATAATAATAATAATAATGCTATCAAATTATTAAAAGAAAAGTATACGTCGACATACACAATAGGCTTTTAGTATTAATAGTAAAATATACAGACGACATTTTAGTAAAATGTACAGTATGCATTTAGTAATTAGGAGGCGTTGGATTATGTAAGGGGATTTTGGGCCCCGCTGAAATCTAACAGGAGGGGCCTGTGCCCCGCGTGCCCCTGCGGTAATCAGGCTCTGTATATGTATTTATATATATTCTCTATATTTACAATAATCTGCACACAAAAAGAAAGAAAATTACTAGTAATAATACATAAACACAGGGGAAGGGGATACAAGCGAATATATGATACCTAAAACAGAAGTCTAAATATTGAGTACTAAGGATTATCCACCATATACAATAGCTTTTGGAACTTCATTTCAAAGTTTTTGGAAGTATCAGAAATTTTAAATCATCTGCATCAACTAATTTGAAATTACCTTTGATACTGTTATGAAGTCGGGACCAAAGAAGACGGCAGATACTCCTTCAATCTGGAACAGTTGACGAGCGAGAGGGGACTTTGATGCAGCAGAAATATTGGGAACATCAAAGGTACCAGACTCCAGAACTGGAACACCAGGGAGGAACTTCAAACTGTTTGGGTTTGGAGTTTCTTGAGTTTGTATGAAGAGAGACCTTTCTATAATATATTAAAATAAAGGAAAGAAACTTATTGAGAATTGACCAAAAGTTCAATGAAGAATAGGTTGGAGACAGTGTTAGAAATAAATGGTCATTAGTCACATTTTACGCCTAGATTTCCAACTCTAGGAGCCAAATGGACTCCTTAAGTTTTTATCACACTGCAGTTTTCCCCCTCTAGTCATTACAACTAAGATTTGAATAATAAGTTCGTGGAAGTAATTTTAAAATGCAAACAATTTTGTTTTTTAAAAAAACTAGTTTCTTTTACATGTTTTATAGATCTTTTGTAATGCACTATCAGCAACATACAGCATTTCTATTTAAAAATTTTAAAAATCATATTCAGATATATAATATGTTAAATTCATTAAAAATGGCACCTAGTTTAATCATTTTGATGCCTAGAAACTTTATGGTAGGCGTCATCATGAGGCCTGGATTTAAATTCTTATTTCTAACATTGGTTAGACACTATCAAATAAATTTCTGAGCTATTACAGTTATCCAATTCTTCAAAGCATAAGAAAAGTTTTATGGCTAACTTTTTATGTATAATTAAAAGCACATATTTTTAAAGAGGATAATATGTTAATCAAAATGCAGTTTTTAATAAGAATTTATTTATTTATTTATCAATATCATTTCTAGCTTCTGAGTTTGGAAAGGACCAGTATTAAAATATGAGCATAAAAACTGAAAAGAGTGGAGGGTCTCATAATTGTCATACTCCAATACTAAATTGACCATGTGGCAATTTGGAGGGATCCCTACGACCATAAGGGCACTAAAAAGGATTCAGGATTGTAAATTATGAATGTTTTACATAGTGTTGTATTGTAACAGACTAAGGGGTCTACAAAAACTGATTTGTGATGAGACCCCAAACCTGTCAATCTGCACGCCCATATTGACTAATTCTTGTTAAGTTATATACAAAGAAAAAAACAGCATTTTAATGAAGCACAAAATTTGCAACTTACTGCACGTATTTGCTTCAGAGCATTAATTTTTCAGCATCTGAATATCAATGAGAAATAACTTAGCCCCCGAGTGATTTAGTTCACGTTCAAGAGCCGAAATATGAGCTATTCACAAAAAAATATATGAACTCAATCTTTAAGAATTAACTTATTTAATACCTTAAGTGTTTCATCAAGGAAAAGCACATCAACTTGTAATAAAGTTTTGGGTAAGTATCTTTCTAACCATGCAATAGTAGAAAATGGAATCCAATTTTGTTCTTTGTGAAATTTATTCTTTTGACAAGTAAATGGTTCAGGTAATAACGGGTTAGTAATCTAGGGCACTCCAGAACAAATACACCCCTGTATGGAAATAAAGAAACCACTTTTCAAAGTAGAACATAAGTGTTTATAGATTTAAGAATATTAAAATTTTTTTTGAATGATTTCAGAATTTTCTTTCTTTTTTTAAAAAAATGTCCCTTCATCTTTTATAAAAAAAACATGGAGCATAATGTAAACTCAAAACCCTTACTTCCACCTTTAAGGACAAAATATTACTTTTTTTTCTCCTCTGTTTTAAGATAAAAAACTTGAATACAATTGAAGGGGCAGATGGATTAAGGTAGCCTGTGACAATTGTTTAACTTTCTAGAAAAAGCTTTCAAAAACATTGTGTTATTTTTTAAAGTCAATTTTTCAAAAACTGTCACCATATCACCTTTATATTCATCTGTCCCGTCAATTAATAAAATCAATTTAGTTACTTTCAACTTACTTATGTGATAATTTTTGAAGTTTATTTCTTTGGGCCATTTTTCAGATACAAGAATATTCCAGTTACAATTGTGTGCAGAAGTTCTAGCATCATGAAAAGAAAGACATTATATCAAAATAAAATTAGGAAATAAACATGTTTGCTTCAGCAAATAAAATAACTTGAAATAAAATGCAGTAATTATATACCCAAAATAACAAGGAGCAAGTGTGCAGACTTTTTTGAAAAAGAGAAAGAAAAAATTAGTACTAAAAGCGTTAACCAAAAACTCATAAATTAATAAACTTTCTGATAAAATATACTAATAAAAATCATCTTTACTTTGCATAAATAGCATTGTTAAGTAAAAGGCTTTCAGAAATGTATTCAATGTTTGAGCAAATATAGTAAAATCCTGTTACATCAAATACCAATATAATGAAATATCTCTCCCCTCATCAACAAAAACATGTGTTTTTGTACCTGGAAAATTTTTTCAACCTTAACTTTTTATGCCCAGTTTTCAACCTTTACCCATTTATTTCAACCTTAAACCATTTATGCAATTTTCAACCTTAACCCATTTATGCCCAGTGTCCTAAAAACAGGACGCTTGTTAGTTACTGCATATAAAAACCTGTAATGGGTATATCTTTTTACTAAAGCTGTTTCTCACAAGTTAAATAGTCCTTCTTCTTGAGAAAACCAGTTAGAGCCACTATTTGGACATCAGAATTTATTTATTGACAGCTATTTTCAGTCAAGCAACGATCCAGTGTGGGTAGCTATAGAAAGTTTTTTTTTGCGGCCTTTTTTTCCATAAAATCAATTTTTTTTAAAATGATTTGCTTAAAACTGATTACAGATGCCTTCTCTAATGTTACTTTGCAAAAGTAAAGTCAAGAAATGGTTGTATTTTACTGAGATATCTGCAAAATATCCCATAAACAGGACGTTCAATAACTTAATAAATATGGCAACGGCGAACTATTTTAAGCCTAAAATGTATGTAAACCATTCCAAGTTAGAGTTTTAAGCAGATAAAAATTGTTAAAAAAACTTGGGCATAAATGGGTTAATTGAATTGCCCTTATGATGTTTGAGTTCCATTATATCGAACAAAATTTGTCCTTCTTTGAAGTCCACTTGCTATGGGATTTAACTGTAATTAGTTAAAGAAACATAATAAATTAGACTTAAAATATAAAGGAAAAAGCATCAAAAGAGCTATCCATTTTTTCAAAATATTGAAGACACTGTTGAAAGCTTGTTTGTGATATTTTTTTTCTACTTTTCTTGTTCAAAACAAAGTATGAAGCAGAACCTCTTTCAGCTGGATAATTTGAATGAAACATGCAGAATTTTATGCACATTTGCATAAATAATGATTTGAATTTATGATTACTGAACATTAACTGTAAGTACACCAAACATTTAGTTTACTTTTGTTTAAAGGCACAGCTCCTTCATAGATTGTAATGGGAATGTAACAAACCTGGTGGTATACTTGGAATATCAGCTCAACTCCAAACCATTTTAATTGTTAATGATAAAGCATTTGTATGTCAGTGCTTCAGTCAAATGCTACATGTGTTTCAAATCAAAGTTTGTGTATGTGTGGATCAATTCTAATTAAAAGTTGTCCATAGTTCTACATCTTAAAAGTTCAAGATGTATGAATTATTCTGTTTTATTAGTTACGAATAAAAGGTTCATTCAGTTCGATAAAACATTAACATTGCTTGCTGTAAGAGAAATAGTAGAACACATATTATTAAAAGGTTGTCTCAAAAGATAATATCTCAGATGATTAAGAGGGGACACTAATTAAAACTAGAAAATTTGAGCGTTTTCTTTTTCTGAAGTTTTAAAAATGCTTGAAAATTTGATGAGATTCATTGAATCAAATTAATAGCATGAATGATCTTTTATCATGCCATACATGAAAAGATATTGTCAGTGAAATGATTTGGAAAAAAAAAGGGGGGGGGGGAAGAAAAGTCAAATAGTAGCAAAAATCAATATTTTTTTCACTGACACAAAAACAATGGGTTAGGAACGTGTTTCCCACTTCGCTGTATTGATTGAGTTTATTTTTTTAATTCAGGATTTAATTTCTAATGAGTCAATACGTAAAGAAGAGTTGGAAAATATGCGATAGAAATAAATTATGTATTTTTTACCTTTTTGTTTGAAGAATTAAGGGTGGACTATTTTATTTTGACATAAACAAGTGGTCATGATATGACTGAAATTCTATTTTCAAAGTTGCCATTGTAGGAATTAATTAAAAGGTACCTTTCATGCATTGTCAAGGTATGCATGGACAAACTGACTTAGGGATGGAATTTTATCCCCCCACCCTATCGGTTTTAGACTAAAAGTGTCACAGGGAAACTAATTGTGTGATAGTGATTAATGCATATAGAAATAAATTATAAGAAAACCCACTTGTTATCCCTTAATGTAGAAAAGGTTCGTAAGTTCCGCACACGAAGTCGCCTCAAAATATTTGCCATCTATTTCATGTGAAGTTTTATCGACTCGGATAGAAATTGTGAAATAGCACGATTTATGGATCACAAATTTGGTTTAGTTATCAAGTCTACGTTTTTCCATGACTCTTTTTGTTTACAAATATTCTAACAGTTACGGTTCTAGCTGAAAATATTTTAATCGCGCTTGGTTGTGCTCGAATAAGCTAACCGGTTAATTCGATGGCCTGATCACATGATAGTTCACAAGAAGAGGTTAGGACTCTAGGTTGAATCACCGTTCGTTGCATAAAAATTTCAATAATATTTGCTGACTTTGACTGTCTAAAAATAATAGTCTGAAAACCAGCTTCATCAATAATGTGGTCAGTTTAGGCCAAGAGAGGACGAATTTATCATTTAGCTTAAGAAGGGGTTATTTTGGGAAAGGAAAGGGTCTAAGTGCAATTTTTGTGCGAAAATGGAGTGCTTTTTATGATTTTTTCGAAATACTCGTATATGCCCCAAAAATGCTGTTTTAGCAAAATTTGGCCTTTCAAAGGAAGGGTCATGACCCCATAACCCTCCATCTGGATCTGCGATTGCTTTAAGTAGGAAAAGCCAGTTTATCGAGATTTCTCATATGATTTTTTAATTAGTTGAAAACTGAGTTTTGAAAATCAGAAAATTGTAATTTTAAGTGTAGTTCGTTTCTTACGGAATGTAGAAATCGTAAACATTGCAACTCTGGCATTTAGGCATTTGTAGTAAGATGGAGTCATTTTAACTATGAAATATAAAACTGAATTAGGTTAAGGGCCGAATTCAAGTGAAACACCATTGCAATCGGTTCGAGGCGATCGCAATTCCAATCGCTACTGGAAGTCGAATTACGATAGAATAGCATCTCGTAGCGATTGCAACGTTTCACTGAATCCAAATTTGGGAATTTGTGATTGCATTGTAAGTTGCGATCGGCCGTGTTTAACTTGAATTCCGGCCTAAATTTCGTTTTTGCCTCTATAACACAATCGGGTTCCCAAAGAATTTTCTTACACGCCCTTAGTCTTTAACATATAAATGTTTGTAGCATTTATTGATGCCGTGAATATTTTGCGGCACACTCCCAACAGCTTCATGTGGCATTTCAGCGTGCCACAGCACAGTTCCTACTTAGAGGTCGCTATAGAACTAAAATCGTTATAAAAGATGAATAAAATCAAATAAAATAAAGAATCGTTCCTGATCAACAACGATCCATGATGTTTATGTTTGATATGGATATAGGCAGTGCTGCACCCATGGAGGGGCCAGAGACCAAGAATGTCCATGACCCCTGAAACAGGCCAAAGAAAAGGCCTAAATTGCATTTTTAGACCTTTAACTTAGAAATTTTACAAAATAGTTGATAATTCTCGCAAAGTGAAACTGCTGAAAAAATATCATTCTAAGCAACTTTTTTCTTTTTTTAAATAATGTTTGTTGTAGTTTTCCTTATTGAGTGTTTTTTCTTAACTTGAGTACACTTAAGCATGTCTGTCTGAAATTATTTAAATCAAACTGATTCTGTATTTCGTTAGGGAAAGAAAAAAAAAATACTGACAAACAGGAAAGACTTCTAATTTATTCTTAACTGAAATTTTCGAAGTCAGTATATAACTAAGCAAAAACTGTATAACAAATCTTTACTAATAAGAAATAAAGAAAAAAATACATAAATCGGAAGGGGGTCTGTTGAAAATTCAGATTTTTCCTCTCACTTCACGTAATAAGATTCATTCAAAAAAAAAAAACTTTCCTCACAGGAAAAAATCCTGGGTGTGCCACTGTGTGTACGGCGCAGATTCCTGTCACATATTTGTAGTCTTTCATACATTTATTGCTTCTGCTTCATAAGCAAAATTCAAATTTTTAATGTGTCAATATGCACCCTTGAAAACTTACATGATTGTTTTTAAATTACCTTTCGGGCTCCTTTTCACAGCTAGTATTAAACATGCACAAATTGAAAGACCATACTGATAAAAACCACTCGTCTCCAACCAAGGATGCATTCTACTCAACAAGGTATGGGTGTTTCATTCTTTTCAATAAAGTTCAAATTTTTTAGTGTAGGGGGAGGGGTGCTCTAGAATCCTACATAGGGAATTCACGGTGCTCAACACAATCGCAAAAGAATGTTTATTTATTGTTATTTTTTTAAATTTAACAATGTTTGAACAGTTTAAAGAATTTGTAGCATTTTTTTAAATTACAGATACGACTAAACACCCTTTGTTTGTGAAATCCCACTGACAGTATATATGCTTAACATGCCTAACCTATTTAGCCTATATTCACCAGTCACACTTTGATCGTGGACACTATTTCCCAACGTAGTAGTCGTGTAGGAGACGTCAACTGACCATTGGCTAATTATTTCGCAACGTAGTAGTCGTGTAGGAGGTCAACTGACCAATGGCTGCTGATCGTGGACACTATTTCACAACGTAGTAGTCGTGTAGGACGGCAACTGACCGACGGCTACTGTGGGACAAAGCAGGGCCTCCGAAAGGCTATGTCAGCCTATTCGGAAAGTAGGGGCCCAGCTAGGATTTGAAGCAGTGGAAATTGTAAAATTTTATGCAGTTGTGGGGGGGGGGGTGGTCAAACTTATAAGGGATTCTAGATAGCCCTCGTACATAGTGCTTGTTGTACAAGATTGAAAAAGCTCTGTTCAATTTTCTTTTTTGATTTCTGGGTTTAGTTTGAAATGTGACATCACATTTTTTGTAATAAAACGTTTTGGTTGTGTAGTGTGACTATGGGAGGGAGTAAGGTGAAGCATGTTAGTGACTTAGTGGGGAGGAGGCCGAATGTGATGAGAAAAGGCGTCACATTATTCATGAACAGCTCCATATAATGCATAATTATTAAATCATCATAAAAAAAGTGCAACATAATTATGATGCTTTTTTGGTCAAATTAAAAACCTAAATTTCAGAAGTAAACATTATTGCTTTCCTTTCTTTTGTTGGCTATCTGTGAGACACGTACAATGTCCAGGTAGGATTTTACAAAGGAAAGATGTTTCATAAAATTTAATTGGGTAATAAATATGCTTTAATTATTTTAATTACCCAATTCTCTTTTTCTGTTTTTGTATTTTTTGAAAAATAATGGGGGGGGGGGGGGGATATGCTCTGGTTATTAGTGTTTATGGAAGAAGGGAAAGCAAGAGGGGGACTTAACTAAGGGGCTTCGGGGGTGCAGTTTGGCAGTTTGTTCGTCTCTCATCCCCGAGATGGGCGAGTTCAATAACCACCCTCATCTTACTTGTAACTTTCATATTTTTTCTGTAAATTTTGCCCTTTTCTTTTTATCTGCATTGTGCTATCTATCAAATTGGACGTGAGTTCATAAATGGTTCGTTTGTGACCAAGTACACCAACTCGAAATGTATGTTGTCAATAATTGGAAAATTAGACTTAATTATAACTTTTAAATTAAACAGCTTCCTCAAACCAGAAAATACACCAAAACTAATGCTGATGAAAAAAAAAGAGCAAAAAAATAACTGAAAAAATAATACATATTCTCAAGTCAATAAAGCTTTTCTCCAAACATCTGCACTACATGAAGGTGTTCACTAGACACTGGTATTAATTAGGCTAGCTGATCTGCTGCTTTGTCCTTGTTAAGAAACCTAAAACTTAAAAATTCAACTATAACCTGTTCATTGAAAAGATAGACTAAAGTAAATAAATGGGCTGCTAGAAGGGTGTCACTTTTGGGAGTTTTCTGTGCAATTAAAAAGCAAATCAATGTCTGTCGTCTGCTTGATTCTGATTTGTTATTGATGAAATTAGCTGACATTTATTAAAATAAACCTCAAGAACGATACATTTAAAAACACACAAATTAAAACATTCTTAAATATTACAGTCTCTAAATCAGGGTGGCCAACCCCCGGCACATGTGCCACAATGTGGCACGGCAGACCAGTGACAGTGGCACGCGAAAACTTTTTGAAAAAATTCCAAAATTGAGGGGAAAATGTCGACCTCAAAAATACTGATAAAAACTAAAACCCTTGAACTGATAAATATAAGGATATTATGACGATTAAGTGTCAAGAGGCTGGCTTATAAATTGTCTTAACTACAATATTGCAAAGTACTTAGCGTTAGCTTCGGACATCCAACGAAAGCTGTGACGATACAGACAATGCTTTGTTAAGAATATTTGTGCTTGACACAAATGAAACTTTCGATGTTGCAGAATGGATTCTTGATCTGCAACAGTTCCAGCTATGGGTGATGAAATTTTTAAAAAAAGTTAACTCGACAAATAAAATTAAGAAACCAGATTGGACTAGTTAGTCACTATGGAATTACCCTATATCAGCAATACTCAATATGGGGCCTCCAGGTCGCACATAACCTAAAGAATTTTTCGATTATAATATGAGATCATTTAAAAAACAAATCTAAAAAAAAAAGAAATATATTCCCTATTTTATGCAAAACATGCACAAAAGTTGAAACCCCTTAATTGTCCACCAAAAAAAAAAAAAAAAAAAAAAAAAAAAAAAAAAATTGGGAAGATGAAATGTGTAAATGTATTTAGTATTCTTCCACATGACGAGTAAAACCAGTTGAAACCAGTTACTTTGCTTACGTAAACATGCCGGAGAGGAATACATGAAAGCATTACATTAAAAAAAAACTTTTTCTCCAGTGTCATCTTTAAATAACGGTGAGGCCTACAGAACTATTTAGATCTATTTATCTCTTCTATATTACCCGGTCTTCACTCAGCAAAGTTTAGTTTCAAAAATTACCGCAAGACATTATATCAATTCAGAGCATTATATCGCACATCCAGAATGAAAGGGGCACATCTCAAAAAATGCATTTTTTGGAAATATCTTTAAAAAGCATACCTAAGTAGACCTTACATGAGAAACTGACCCATTTTTTTCTACAGTTAACAGTCGAAGCTAAAAAATAACTTATGCCCATATCATTCTGTCGATTCTGCCGATTTTGAAGGGAGAATTGAGTTTGAAAGGGGCACATCTTTGAAAATCAGAGTTCGCCGAGCGTCATTGGTGCAAATTATGGTTAGTACTTTTTTAAAACCAATTAAGAAAACCCTAATTTTGATTTGTTTTAAAATGACACTCCTTTTAATTGTTTGTTATTAAGTATAAATTGTTTGTGCACAAGTAATTTATGAAGGGTTCCATTTTTTAGAAAAAGAAGAATAGTATGATGTAACCTAGCGTCAAATCGTTAGGAATTAAAATTTGATTTAATATCGTTCTGAAATGAAACAGCGATATGTTGGATAAGTCACGACAAGAACTTCAAAAAAAAAAAAAAAAAATTATAATAAAGGATGTATATACCGACGCCCATAATAGCTATATTGAGATGTGCCCCTTTCATTCTTCACGAAAATGGAGAATGAAATCGGCACTTCTCATTAATTACTGACTTATTTAAAATTGGCCAGGAAACGTACACCATAGTCACCTAGCAGAACCTTTAATCAACCAAGCAATGAAAGTTTGGCTAGTTGTAATAATTTATTAGAGCCAGGGCAAGGATTTAAAAAAGTTTAAATTTTCAAATCGATTTTTCTCAAAACAGCTATTTTGAGATGTGCCCCTTTCATTCTGGATGTGCGATATGAATAAATTTTGATACAAACATTTTTGTTTTAATTGGAAATAATCTTAATTTAAAATGTTTTGTTTCTGATTAATTATACAAATAATAATAAATTTACCATTCCAAACTAACATAACTGGAACTTTTTATTTCTCAGCAATCTTTTCTCAGTCTATTAATTGAATACCTGATTCTGAAAGCAGGATTTACAATATTGCATGAAGATGATTCATATTGAGCTAAACTTCTACAGCAATGAATTTTCAATGACTTGGGCTATGAAATATCCAGCAGTTTATCACATGAAACATTTTTAAAAAACCCCAGCAGTTTCAAAACTTGGAAATACTATTTTGATGAAAATACAGCGCTTTCATTATTTATACAAAATACTCACTTGTGTACTAAAGTAACTTGAAAACTATAAATAAAAATAAAAGAAGCTCAAAAATATCATTTTATTTGCAAACCATGGTTTCTGTTGAAAAGCTAACAGTCATTAATTAGAGAATCAACAGTCTAAAAACTCGAGAAATGGCTACACAGGCAAATGCTCTAGGAATGATAATTCTGTTGTTCCCTTTTCTAATTTCAAGAAACTTTAATCAGCAAAATAAAGGGAAGGGGGAAATAAAAAGATCTATAGACAGACTGAAGTTAATTTTTACATGGCAGAAATTAGAAATGGAAACCAAAAAAACTTAACTTTATTATGCCTTGAATGAAGCAAAATGAGTTCCAAAATAATGTAAATCACTAATTGCACTATTTCTGCTTAGAATCGGTATATAAAGTACAAGTTTTAAATTTAATTGCCAGTCCAATATCACAGCACATTTCTTTCATAGACCCAGGGCGACACTTAGAACTCGTTCCTGCTCCTTTTTGTGAGCTTGCTTGCTTCCGGTAGCTGTTGAAGCAGACACTGCACGGCCAGCATAGCTGCAAATCATAGAGGTATCAAATATTAGAAACAATGTCATAACTTCAACTTTACTTATTAATTAATCATATTAGTAATTAATGGTACTTTGGGTCAACTACAACTTATACAGAGTGATATTAGTTACAAAGAAGAGTTGATGGCTTGTTGGATAACCAATACATATTTTTGGACACAAAATATTAAATCTATTTTTTACAATACCTGTGGTTAAAAGTAGTAAACCTACATAGCTGGGGAAAACTTAGCCTAGGCATCTTAATGCTGCGGTTATAATCTGAATAGCCTTTATAACACTGCCAAGTCAGATTTGCCTCATTTATATATGCTATATTTTGAATATTTATCAAATGAAGAATTTTTCAAAATCTTATTATAAATGACAGTATTTTCTTAACGCGAAACAAGATGATTGAAATGGTACTCAGCTCAAGAAGAGGATACTATTTTCAGAAATTAGAATAAAATTCCCTTCACTAATAACTGTTTACTAGCAAAAATTACTAGTGCAAAACTGAAAGTTTCGTTAAATTTTCAATCCCTTTTAAAATTTGAGATTAATCATTTCTCTTTCCTTTTATTTTTTAAACATTATCACAAGAGTATTGATAATAAAAGCCACAATTTTGTACAAGCTTAACATTTCAAATAAAAATTTCAGCTATTTAAGTTTAAAGGTTTCAAGCTTTTAAAAAAGTTATATAACTTTATATAACTTTATTTATATATATTAATTATATAACTTTACTTATGCCAAAAAAAAAAAAAAAAGATTTATTTATTATTTTTAATTTACCAAATATCCTACATTTTGAAATTAACATTAACAGTTAATGTTCCGCATTTTACTGTACAAGACATTGCAAATACAAAATAAAATTACGTATAATACTTACAAAAGATATTTGATGATATGATTTAAAACTATCTGATTTTAAATTCCTGATCAAAAACTAATCTAAGACACATACATCTATGATCACATAAAAAGGATAGAAAGTAAAATAATCCTTAATTCTTAATAAGAGTTAACTGAAACATAGAAATTGTTTACATACCTAATATGACGTTCATGATTAGTAACCGTTTCCATGTGGGGCTGGATGTAACACCAATAGCCTTGGTTTTTGTGTTCTTCTTGAGCCCAAAGTAATTTAGCGTTGGGGTATTTTTCAACTTCTTGTCTCGCAAGATCAAATGGGAAAGGGCATAGCTACAAAACATTAACACTTCTGTAAATTGAAGAATTAATACTATTTTATAATATTAGGAATATGAAAAATTTTCAACTATAGAGAAAGTTACCGCCCATAAGACGGTGCAAAGGCAGAACTAAAAGCAATATACTAACAGCCCGGTTATGAACTAGAGAGACTACAGTTTTGTCCTTGTAATGGACATGTACTCTTCATGCAATGTACCACCAACTCGGCCATTTCGATCCATGGATAGCTGTTTCGAGCTTATTCTGCTCTCATCAGCATGGAATACGAAAGTAGTCGAGCTGGAGGCAAAAATCCTCTTATAAAGCAAAGAGAGCGAAAAAAAACTGGTAGCTAATGTGAAATTAGAATACCAGCGAGTGACTGCACTTAGAATGGTACAACTCGTAAATTTTTTTTCGGCAGAGCTCAAGGTATAAAGCATATCTGCTTTATACCTTGAGCTCTGCCTAAAAAAATTTATGAGTTATACCGTACCAAGTGTGGTCGCTCGCTGGTATTCTAATTTTACATTAGCTACCAGTTTTTTTCGCTCTCTTTGCTTTATAAGAGGATTTTTGCCTCCAACTCGACTACGAAACAGCTGTCCATGGATCGAAATGGCCGAGTTGGTGGTGTATTGCATGTTTCTGCCTTAGCCCTTGCTTAGGGGCGGTTACTTTCTGCTTTATGTACTCTTCAGTCCGGAATAGCCAACGACCAAGTTGGAAGAAGTTGTTCTCTTACTGAAGCTGAGATTAGCTTCAAAACTGGTAGATAAAATAAATTTACCGAACCTCTGATCTTGTCTACCAGTTTGAAGATAATTTCAGTTTCAATGAGAGGACAGCTCCCTGCAGTTCGACTATCGACTATTACAGATTGATGAGTACATAACAAGAACAAGACTGTAGTCTCTGGATATCATAACCGTCCTGTTTGTATATTGTATGAACTATTTTGACTGATTGACTCACACAGAGATATCTGAAATATGCTGAATGTGCAATGTTTTACTGAAAAGTAATTAAAAACTGCTAAATTTATTTAAATGAGGAAATTTTAAAATATAATTTATTAATAGGAGAAATTATTAACATAGTAAATTACAATATGACCCGAACGCTGAAAATGTTAGACAAGGTACTTTTTTTTGTTAGCGAACATTTTAATTTATATATTATAATTCAAGGACTTTGATAAAAAAGACTTATGAACTGAAATGGCATCTGAAGAAGAAGCAGCAATGTTAAACTATAATAGCTAATGAAAGTGAAATAACAACTAAAAAACAATAATAATACAAAAAGCTTTTCTTTTCCCATAGTCTCCCCCCCCCCTCTTATCCTATGCAAAACACATTGAAAAAATAAATATTTTTGAGGAATAGTAAAATATTTCAGATTTGAAGTGTGTAGAAAGCAACATGCATAAATAAAAACACCAAGCATTTTTTTTTTAATGCCAATTAAGTACGTTGAAATAAAAAAAAAAATAATTGTATATGCTTGACTGTGTTATGTCTATAAAATAGCCCTACAAAAGTATGGAGAAAAGGCTTGATGTCACGGAGAAAAATTTGAATGAATTACAATGCACCGAGGTATACTTTGGTTTCAAATACATTACCTTTAAAAATAACAATTAACATAGTCAAAAAATAAATAAATAAATAAAAAAATAAAAAAATAACAAGTGTGGGTAAAAGAAGCCTTCTCATGATAGCAAGCAGAAAATAAATACCTGTTCAATCCTAACAATTGCAGCCGTAGAATCAAGGTTAGATTCCTTCCTTTTTTTCAAAAGTTCATAATACAATTTTCCAGTGCAGAAAACAACTCTTTCAACATTTGAAGGGTTTTCATTAACAGGGCCATCATCGGGAATCAGACGCTTGAATGACGTACCTACAGAAGCAACAGTATTTATTAGACAAAACCCTCGAAAAAAAAATCAAACACTAAAGATCGTTTAGGGTAAGTGTACATACCAGTTATCATTTCATCAAATGACGATCTTGCTTCTGGATGACGAAGCAAGGATTTAGGGCTAAAGACTATGAGCTAGAAAACAGAGTTAAAAATTTTACTTGAAGATGCAAGAGTTAAGAACATTTTAATGCAATTTTTGCATTTATTTGGTCCAAATGCTGCTAAAAGTACATTTACATTCATGGCATATTTTGTTAATCATTATTTCAAAAAAAGGGGGGCGGGGAATTAATACAAAGAAGAAACTGACAAGAAAGATTTCATGTTCTTACACTAAAACTTATATTCATGCTGCATAACAAACTACATACACAAAAGCAATTAAAAAAAACTATTTCAGCAGATGCATTTATAATTTAAATCATTAAAACAAAGGTTTGAACCTTATACATGGTTCATAATGCAAAGTATTTTAAAAAGTAGCCGTTCAAAATCACTTACAGGTTTACGGAAGGGTAATACGATCTGTTGACGCAATGCATGAAAGTAATTTGCAGGTGTGCTGCAGTTGACAACAATCATATTGCAATCGTGTAGTTGTCTGACAGCAAAATCTTCATCGATAGTCTGAAAATAAAATTGCAAAAATCAGAATGATTACTTCACATTAAAAATATCTTCTTCTAAACAAAACTAAGGCTAAGCATTTTTTTTAAAAACTGTGCACGTAATTTTCCATTTCAGTATTTGCCTCTTTAATAGCATAAAATCTATGGTTCTTTATAAAGGGACACCTAGGCCAGGCAGGTTTAGAAATTCTTATTAAAAAAATATTGGGTTTGAGGATCAGTAAGCTATTTACTGGTTCACTAACAGAATGATTGCTCCACTAAACGCAAAGTTCAACATGAAATATCATTCTACAAAAACACATAACTATTTTACTTATATCTCATTTATTTTTCACAAGCTAGCTAATTAATTTTGATTTTTAAATTAACAAGAGATACATTTACCTCAATAACTAAACAGAGTTATTGTAAATGCAAAAATAAAATGTTTACAATGTAAATGATAGGAAATTTCTTGAAGGATAGTCATTGATCACTGGTCCCACGAACGAGACTACTACATTTTATAGTAGTGTGAAACAATATTCACTGATTATGCGATTATGTGAATATTCACAATTTATTAATTGTTTTCCTATCTTTTGAAAACATCCATTTAAAAAAAATCAGTAAGGAAACATGGGAGAAAAACTTCCAACGTCTACCAACAAAGGAGTCAGTAAACACAGATAAATCTCCCAAGGTCACTTTTCCCCCTTTACAATTTGTCGGCTTACGGTTTGCTACATTAATCTTTTTAAAAGTATCAAGGGCTCAGAATTATTATTATTTTTTTAATAGAAGTCACAGAAACAACATTGAAAGCCAAAGATACATATCAAACCAATACAATATTTTTTTCTACTATTATTTTTTTTTTCATTTAACTTTTCAGTTGATTTAATCCAAAACAAACAAATTTCTTCTGTATGTTTTCCTGACTTATTAATCTTTTCTGGTTAATTCTTTATGCTGACACATAAGTGTGGGGTTATGATGCATTAGGAACTTGAATATAAAAAATAATTGATTTTGACCTCAAATGCAGAACAGAAATTGAACTAAATGACAAACTGAAGAACTAATGAGCAACTTAGATATGGAAAAGATAAAAATCTGATAAGACTTACAGGGAAAACTTCCATTTCTTCGTTGCAAAGCTGTAAAAATCTCTCCGGTCTGGCACTAGAATGTTCAGGACCCTAATTAAATAAACATAAGTAAAGTCAAATTATAATTATTTGTGTAACTGGATTGTCTATGATTGTGGGAAAATATCTTCCAAAACTTAAAAGCAACAAAATCCTCATATATGGCATAAAATAAAAATAAAATGAAAATAATATAATAAACAAATAATTATGCATGTAAAATGCATGCATAATAATAAATAATAAACAAATAACTATGCATGTAGTGTACGATTGATAAACATAAAACGAAAAAAAATCCTTCTATTAGTAAGATATAACTAATAGAGAATCTCTTTTTGTTAACTTTTTCAGCATTTCGTCAAATTTAGAAGGCCTACTGAATTATTTATGACATTTTATAACCAATCAAATAGAACAGATAAAATATAACGATATAAAAAATAATCGGAAGTTAAATTCTTTAAATTTACTATGACAGAACTCTAGGCCATTATCTGTTCGGATTGATTTTAATTTTACATTTTTTTCCCTTTCAACTTTTGCTAAGTATAATTTGAAACATCCAGACACTTCATCTTTACTTTTAATTGTATAAACTGTAGCATAACGCGAATAATCGTCAATTATTGACAAAAAATAGCGATTCCCCCCTAATGAATTAACAGGCGCGGGACCCAACAGATCCATATAGACTTTTTCAAGAATATTACT
Source organism: Uloborus plumipes (assembly GCA_038373865.1). Lineage (NCBI taxonomy): Eukaryota > Metazoa > Arthropoda > Arachnida > Araneae > Uloboridae > Uloborus > Uloborus plumipes. The sequence continues at coordinate 17,938 of JAXGGA010002539.1, forward strand.
TGTTAACCTATCATAATTTCTATTAAAAGAATGTCTAGTTGATTTTGCTACATTGCAAATTCCGCATGAAGTTAAATTACCTGTGATTTCCTCCATTCCTTTTACGCAATTAAGATTACTCATTGATTTTAACAAAGGTACATTTACATGTCCAAATCTTCTATGAATTAAATTTACATCTACTTTAACATGATAATTTTCTTCAATTTTATCAATTTCATTTTTACGACATTCAGGTAAACCATAAATAATGTATAGTTTGTTAACTCTATTTACAGTAAAAAAATATTCATTGTTTTCATTATACACAATCATTTTATCATTACCCCAGTTTATTCTATATCCTGCCAAATCTAAATTAGCACCTCCAATTAAGTTGCGTCTCATGTTAGGAGCATAATATACATTTAACAATTTAACCTTGACAAAATGATTCTTATCTTTAATGTAAAAATTAATATTACCTATGCCCAGGACTTCTGATTCACAATTTTTATCACCAATTAGGGCTTTAGTAGGTGTTTTTAAGCTTCTGTAGTTTTCAAACCATGACTTTTCGGAACAAAAATGTGAAGTTGACGCACTATCTACGAGAAATTCATCCAATTTTAAATGTTCTTTTCTTGTGCACGTAGACTGAATTTCCAAACTATCTTCATTCGAATTGCACCCAGCTTCGCTGTAGAACATACCTTTCGCATTGTTTTCTTCAACAGGAGATTTTCTGCGATAGTTCTTATACATGTTTTTCCCGTAGTTTTTTCTAGTTTGATTCGCTTGATAACCGCTTGTGTTTCTTCCGTTGGGTTTGGAGTTATTCGAGTTCTTTCCTCTACCCAGTACAGCTCCACTGTTTTTAAAGTCCGATTTATTCGTTCTTGCTTCACTGCTAAATTTCTGTTTCTGCTCTGATGAAAATGCGTTTACGACAGATTGCAATCCGTTATCCTTTTGCTTCTGTTGAATTCTACCAGATTCTGCAATCAGCTGTGATTCAATTTTGTCAGCAGTAAATTCCTCATCTTCAAGACTATACAAGTACTGAACGAGATTTTCGTACTCAGCGGGTAGTCTTCTAATCATTTGAAAACAGGTAAGCAGTTCAGGAATTTCAAATCCTGCTTCTTTAACTTCCGCACGTTTTTCAGCTAGTCTTTTGCAGTAGATGCCAATCGTTTCTTCATCCGGTTTGTATCGAATTTCATAAAATTCATCTATCAGTCCGGCTATTCTTGCTCTCGATGTAGGCTCAAAGTTCGTTTTGAGAATATTCCAAGCTTCTTTGCCGTCGTCCGTTTGTGCTATTAATGGTTGAAACAGTCTATCGACACTTTGATAAATTGAAGTGTATGACCGCACTTTCCGTAGTTTAAAATCTTTGGCTTCTTGAGTAGTACATTCCTTGGGTAATTCAGGTTGGCCGTCAATGAATTCCCAACAGTTTCTGTCCATAAGAAGAACTTTCATATCTACCTTCCATGTAGAATAGTTCCTTGAATTTAACTTCGGAAATGAGTTTGAAACCAGCAGTTGTCTTTCGAAATCCATCTTTTCAAGACGTGAAATAAAGTTCTAATTTACACAGTACACATCGGCCCTATTCCCATAGGCTCCGATTCTAGACGACGTTTGAAGTCAACTGCATTTAGCATTTCAATCTTAGTTATGCTTTAGGCCCATGACCTATGTTGGAATTTTTCCAACATAGCAGAGTGGCAGTGTTGAGATAGAAAAACAAAACTTGGAATTTCATTAACAGTAACATTTTATTGTAGACATTAAAAACAAATATAACCTAAATAAAGCTTCACGTATTGTGAATTCAAACATTGAGCCTCGAACATCGAAGATCACAGTTACAGAGAATGCATACTCTTATATAAGGCGAACTGATTTGAATTCACAATACGTGAAGCTTTATTTAGGTTATATTTGTTTTTAATGTCTACAATAAAATGTTACTGTTAATGAAATTCCAAGTTTTGTTTTTCTATCTCAACACTGCCACTCTGCTATGTTGGAAAAATTACAACAAGGTTCTAACAGCTAAAGCCAAGAATCGTCGGTAAACATATATGCACTAATTTCATTGTACTGCGAATACCACAACAGCAAAATTTAGAAGGAACCACATAATACACAATAAATACAATATTTAGATTAAATAATAGTGAGTTACCATTCCTTCCATTCCGTGTGGCAACAACAAAACTATTCCACTCTGTCTGACCCATTTAGCTTGCCCACTGCTAATGAACTGATCAATAATACACTGAGCCGTGTTCATGAAGTCGCCGAACTGCGCTTCCCATAGCACCAGAGCATTAGGATTGGTCATCGAAAAGCCGAGTTCAAAGCCTGAAAAGGAATTCAATGATTCTCTTCAAAAACAAACACACTAAATTTAAATTAAAACTAGCAGAAGGTATTTTAAATAGTAACACATGAAAGCAAATCGACTAAGTACAGCACTGTCCGTCGTGATCAAAGACACTCAAAGGGTATTTAATTTATGTTCAATGCTTTAAACTCATTTCAACAAAACAACCTCACTATTTCATGAATAGAGCTGGAAACCTTCCGGATGGAGGTCAAACAAACTTAAATAAGGGTTAGCTATGTCATAAGAGAAAAAAAAAGATTCTATTAACACGTTTAATGCTGACCTCATGACAATGGTAACCACCATTGGGCTGGAAAAATTTTTGTTGTCTAACTTACCAATTCCATTCCATTTTTAATGTAGATAAAGGGAAAAAAACAAAAAATTGTTTTTTAAATATTGAATTGTGAAAATTTAAAGTTCTCCCCCAAGAGGACAGCTGCCCGCTACGTGAATCCGTTGCTGTCCTTCCAAGAGTTCATGCCCTTCCAACGTGTTCAGAGTTCAATGTGTTAAAAACGTTTCTTTTTGATCCTAATAATTTACGTGCATTAACAGACTGAAGCAATCTAACATTTTCTCCATTATGGGTGACTGCTATATCACAGGACGTAATGGGCAGCCCAAGAGCAAAAAACCTTTCTATGGGTAGGTAGACTTTAGAGGTTACAGGTACTGATTCAAATTTAGTACCAAAATCTCAAAGAGGGATTAAAAGAATGGAAATGTCTTTTACTCATTTAAATATGTTATCGTCTTACATACAAAACTAAACTTATCACTTCATTTGGCGTGACACAATCATCCCCTGCTCCACCTACCTTAAATCTGTGTTCGAGAGAGAGAGAGAGAGAGAGAGAGTTATACTTGTAAAATTGTTAACTTGACACTTTATTACCAACGAGCTTTGAAATAAACAATTTACACAACAAAATTATTTTTAGCTTCTGGTGCTTTCGACATACATCATGAAATTTCCAACGTGTTTCAAATCATAAGAGAAAAAAAAATCATACCTAATACGGCATATTCTGAAAGAGAGCTATTGCAAACAGTGTACGGGGCTTGATCTGGCCATAAGTGACACAAGGGTCTGTAAGTTGTTTTATCTATAGTCTGATGATGAAGAACATGATGGCGGTGGCTATATAAAAGATCGGGAAACAGTATTACTAGTTTGCAAATTAAGAAATATTTCAACTTCAAAGCAGAAAAAAAAAAGTACTACATAAAGTTATAATGGACATGTGATCATAATGGTACCTAGCAAAAATTTAACATCAATAAGTATGTTAAATTTTTCAGTCACAAAATGATGAATCTTTTTTGAGCAACATTAGATTTTTACCCTCCTTGTGGTCGTATTTAAGCAAAAGCTGTTCTTGTTTAGCTTAAATTGCTTAGTTCTACTACTGAAGCTCAGCAGTACGGTATCTTATCTCCACTACAATTATTATGTGGCAATTCTAAATATGTCTGCAAGGTGAATCGAGTTTTTAGCTTAAATAATATAAAAAGCTGAAACGGTTTTAAATTTTGTTTTCTAGATTTATATTTTCTTTTGCATTTCTTGTTCTTTTTTTTCATTTTTTTTATTTTAATAAAATAATTTTAGAAAAAAATAGAACCGACTTCAGTTAGAAATTGCTCTAAAAAGTAAAAAATAATTTTTTTCTTTGAACACCATCGAAACTACTTTTAAACATAAGTTTTGAAGTCGGCGCAAAAACGATAGGTCAAATGATATTTAACCATATTTTGCCAACATTTTCCAGAGAAACCATTGAAAATTAAAAGCAGAATATTTGTACTATTACACGAATGTGTGGTAATGAATGAAATGTATGCGAATGCTTTTAAAGAACCTGGATCCATTAAAGTGTATATAGTTGAATTAGTTGCGTATGATTCTATACATTGTTTTTGCGCCTACTTCAAAACTTATGTTTAAAAGTAGTTTCGATGGTGTTCAAAGAAAAAAATTATTTTTTACTTTTTAGAGCAATTTCTAACTGAAGTCGGTTCTATTTTTTTTCCAAAATTATTTTATTTTATTCTTTTTAGTGTAAGTGTACTTATGAAATAAGGTAATGTTTCCATTACGGAACTTCACCTAATTTTCTTAAGTAAATGCTCCATAAAATAAACTGAAAAAAAAGGAAGAAACTATCGACGCGTCTAAAATTATAAACGATTGACACTAAAAAAAAATCTTTGTTATTCTCTGGTACTTAGTTGTATACTAGCTTAATAAAAGCCATTTAAATATCAACGGTTTGTCAACTAATTTATATTTCAAAGCAATTCTAGTTTCTCGTTGTTCATAAGATTTTAACACATACTACGTACGTTACCGCTAATGAGTTTCATGTTAGATTTAGTTAAGCCTTGGTTCAAATTTTTCATCATGACTACTATTAATATTGCTGTTGCGAGGCAAAAATTTTTCCAACAATGTATTGAAAATTTAATCATTTAATGGGGAAATGACAGGAAATTTACTGTTTTCCATAATAACTTTTTTTTTAGTGAACAAATATCGTCATATGAGTACATGGTACCTAAGTTACACCATCTCCTATCGATTTAAAAAAAAATCGTCCAAATCGGTTCAGTAGATCATAAGTTATGTGCGAACAAACAAAAAAAAAAACATACGCTTTGAATTGATAACCTCCTCTTTTGTTGAAGTCGGTTAAAAACTAATTGCTACATGAATTTACAGAAGCTTATTAAAAAAACAAGACATTTTATAATTCACATTCACTGAAAAAAAAAATTGACTATGTGATTATGCAAGGGTGCATACAGGAGTGTGAGATTGGGGGAGGGGGGGATGCCACAAACTGCACCGTTGCAAATTTCAGGGGGGTGCTTTTTCAAAAATCTATTTATAGTTTGAGTGCAGGAGTGTTAAGTGTGGTTTTTTTTTTCATAATGAACATAGTTCTAACATAACTCATTGTTGTCTACTGTACTAATCAATTCAAATGGCACATCCAAATAAAAAAGCAAAAAAAAAGTGAAAAATATTGAGCAGAAAACTGAGGGGATTGAAATAATTCTTCATGTTACAAGAATTTCATGTTAAAAGAAATGTATTAAACTGCATAATAAACTGTCCAGATCACAATATATTGTGTTGACCAAACTTTCAGGTTAAGTATTATCATATTACACTTATTTCATTAGGTGAGGCATCATCAAAAGGTAAAGTGACTAATGAAGAATGAACAAAAGCTGAAACTGAATTTGGGCCGAGAGTATCAACATCAGAAAAAATCTACTTATATTAAAAACTGAGTATCTTTCTAACTATCTTTCTTTCTATCTTTCTTTCTAACTATCTTTCTATGTCACGCTTCTTTCTCCTGAACGCCAATGAACTGAAAGTCGAACCAGGTACCGATAGATAGGTAATTTTTCAGGCTTCATTAGTTTCATTCTATATAATTATACGATTTTAATTAGCGAAGATATCAATTAATAAGTAGTCAAATTTAAAGCGATTAAGCCCAATAAATGATTAAACTTCCAAGACATTTTTTCTTACCATTGCCATTTTGAATTAAAACGTTAATTAAATTATTGAACTATTTAAAATTCCAAGATATTTATTTCTTTCCGTTGCGATTTTAAGGGAGGAATTCAAGTGAAACACGGACGATCGCAACTCACCAATGCAATCGCAAATTCCAAAATTTGGATTCAAGTGAAACGAATTCACTTGAATTCGACTTACAGTAGCGGTTGCAATATGCGATTGCCTCGAAGCGACTGCAATGGTGTTTCACTTGAATTCGGCCCTAAATTAAAACGTTAATTAAATTGAACTTTTTAAAATGAAAGAGTGTTATTTTTTTCCATTGTCATTTTAAATACGTGTTATAACAAAGTTCTAACAATTGTTTTTATTCTAATTATTAACACTAGAACAGCGGCAGGGGTCAATTTGACCCCAATCCAATTTCGTTTTCATTTATACAAGAATCTTACCATCAGAATAACTTGATATTTTTTGACTTTTCCTAAAATTGTATAAATATTAGCCCCCAAAAGAATTAGACTTAAAAAAAAAAAAAAAATCCGTGTTATTATTACTTATACCTAAAACAGCGGGAAGGGTCAGAATGACCCCATTACTAGTAGCTGCAAAACGAAACGATTCTTGGAATCGGTAACAGTTAGTACTGCTTCTCTATTGTTATGAAAAGGACCTATAGTGGACACTGAAGGTCTAGGGGGGGTCAAGGTCATTGAACAAGACAGGTTACTGATAAAAAAGATACTAGCTATTTTCTTTCTTTTGTTATCTGACAGAGCTGCGCTTCTGCTGTTAGTTGCAAACCATTCTCGGTCTCAGCATGTCAAGAAAACGTCGTATGCTTTCTGTCAGGGAAGCTCTTGAATATATGCAACAGTTGTCGGAAAATGAGTCCGAGGACGAAAATAATGACGATGATACTTTATTCAGCGAAGAATATGTCCCGTCATCGAATGAAGACTGTGATTCATTGGACGATAATTTATCTGATGATGTTTCGTGCCAATCTGACAATGATATAAATCAGCTACCAGACATTCAATGCGTAACATCAAAGGCACGAGGAAAAAAGCGCAAAACAAAATCTTCAAGTTTTCCACCAGAATTAATGGAAAACGGGGAAATTTCAGCAATAGATGGCACAAAATGGAAAATTATTTCTTCTGGAACTAACGATTGTGGAAGAATTTCACAGCATAATGTTTGCAAAGAAGCTTGCGGCCCTACATCCTATGCAAGGCGGAATATTGAAGATGAATTTGCGTCCAGCTCGTGGAGACTTTTCATAAATGAAAGTATGCTTCGACACATAAAAATGTGTACAGAAGAAGAAGCTCATAAACAGCTAGGAAAAACTGATTGGACCATAAATTTAGAAGAAATTGATGCCTTTATTGCAATTTTATATGCTCGAGGTCTATACTGTGCTAAAGGCCTTGAACTTGATAGTCTTTGGTCAACTGTTTGGGGTCCTCCTTTTTTTCGTGAAACAATGGCGAGAGACAGGTTTAGAGACATTTTAAGATTTTTACGCTTTGATCAAAAAACAACTCGATCAGAAAGGTTAAAAACAGATAAATTTTGTCTCATTTCAAAAATTTGGAACATGTTTACTGAAAATTCCATCACCTGTTATAAGCCCGGACCTTACATTACAGTTGACGAACAACTCTTCCCCACAAAAGCCAGATGCAGGTTTACGCAATATATGCCAAATAAACCTGATAAATTTGGTATAAAATTCTGGATTGCAGCAGATGCCGATACGAAGTACATACTGAATGGTTTTCCCTATCTAGGTAAGGATGAGAATCGTCCTAAAAATCAGAATCTTTGCGAATACGTTGTCCTGAATTTGATTGAACCATTTGCAAATAAAGGAAGAAATGTGACGACCGACAATTTTTTCACGACTCTAAAGTTAGCGAAAATTTTGAAAAACAAGAAAACAAGTTTAGTTGGTACACTCAAAAGAAATCGCAGAGAAGTACCGGGAACTGTAAAAAAAATGAAGACTCCCATGCATGAAACGACGCTATTGAAGCATGATGATATTACCATGACGGTTTATCAAGGAAAGCAGAACAAAAATGTTTTGCTTCTCAGCTCACTTCATCCAACTGTTGATATTGACAGTAATAATGTCAAAAAATTACCGGAGACAATAGCTTTTTATAATGCTACAAAATGTGGTGTGGATGTCGCCGATCAAATGGCACGAAAGTATTCAGTGAAAACTGGGTCTAGGAGATGGCCAGTTCACGTTTTTTATAATATCCTGGATCTTGCGGGAATAAATTCCTGGATTTTGTACAAACAAGCGACAGGAAAGAACATTTCGAGAAGAGAATTTCTTCAGCAGCTCGTTGAAGAATTGAGAGCTGATTACATTTCATCAAAGCACAAAAGAGCAGAAAAAATGCAATGCCGTATTTCAGCATCGGATTTAGAAAAAAGTGTACCAGTAGTTCAAAAGAGGGTACATTGTTATGTGCCAAAATGCAACAATAAAACAATTGACATTTGCTTTGACTGTAAAAAACCAATATGTGGCAAGTGCACGAAGTGCATCAAAAAGAGCTGTGCTAATTGCATCTAAAGCATTTGGGATGTAACATAACGGGTAAGAACTTTTACATTTTGATCGAGCGTTTCTTGCATTTTTATACATAAGAAAATAAGCAAGTAATATATTGTAATTAAAACTTACCACAGACAGTTTCCTTCCATTTAAAATTGCATAAAATTTTCTCTAAAATGCTAATATTTTTAACGCACGTTAAAATATTGAATCTGTAAAGGTAAATGAATAAATAATTGAAGTTAATCAGGGCGTTTGCTTTCATATAAAAGTTCATTAACAATTTTATATCTTGCACTTTTATATTGTATAATCATATTAATAATGTTGTTCATAAAAAAATGCTTTATTAACTGTTTTTGAAGTTCAATTAACCCATTTTAAGCTTTGGGTCAAATTGACCCCTGCCCGCGGTTTTAGGTATACGGAAGTTTCCGCGGTTCTAGTGTTAATGACATATTTTTTCTCAGGTACCATTTTGAAAATGTGTTTTTAAATAAAATTGCAATTGCTGTTTTTAGAAGGGACTTTTTCTGGCTGCGATCCATAAGTAGTCAAATTTAAAGCGAATGTTTAATTAATAAGTAGTCAAATTTAAAGCGATTAAGCCTAATTAATGATTAAACTTCCAAGACATTTTTTCTTACCGTTGCCATTTTGAATTAAAACGTTAATTAAATTATTGAACTATTTAAAATTCCAAGATATTTATTTCTTTCCGTTGCGATTTTGAATTAAAACGTTAATTAAGTTGAACTTTTTAAAATGAAAGAGTGTTATTTTTTTCATTGTCATTTTGAATACGTGTTATAACAAAGTTCTAACAATTGTTTTTATTCTAATTATTAATGACATATTTTTTCTCAGGTACCATTTTGAAAATGTGTTTTTAAATAAAATTGCAATTGCTGTTTTTAGAAGGGACTTTTTCTGGCTTCGATCCAAATATTAAAAGAACTTTTTCGTTTAGAATTTTGCAATTAATTTCACCGGAAGAAAGCGGTTTGGAAATAATTGTTTTTGGAAAGGAATTTTATTTGAAATTTAGGGAGAGTGCTAAGTATGCGCTACTTGACATCGTCTTTATTTTTGAGGAAGCATGTGCAAATAATTCGATTGATTCTTTGATGCAGGAAAGCTTTTTAGCGAGCCGCTTTAGCGGGGAGTAGTTTATTAAACTTTTCCTTGGTACTTTAAAGGCGAGCCGCCTTGGCGGCGAGTAGTGAATTGAAACTTTCCTCGCTACTGTAAAGGCGAGCCGCCTTGACGGCGAGTAAACTGTTTAAACTTTCCTCATTTCTTTAAAGGCGAGCCGCCTTGGTGGCGAGTAGTTTTCTCAAACTGCCTTCACTACATTAAAGCCCGTGCAACGCCGGGCTACGCAGCTAGTAATAATAATAAAAATCGACAATAAGTACACAGCGAAATTGAAAAGTCACACTACTCTTTGAACCACACATCCCTTTTTATACACAAAAGCAACTAGTAATATGAATTAAAATTAGTACCTGAAAGTTCCTCGTTCAACATCCTGACCGCTGAGTCGAACATGAATTCCATCTTTCAAAAGAGAGCCGAAAGCCAACGCTTCGGCCAAAGCCCAATCCACCACTCGGTTATCGACCATCTCCATTCGAGCCTTCAGGATTCTTTTCATGGCCGGGTGAGTTTTGAAATTTCCGGGAGGTGCAGAGCTGAACGCAACCCCAATATGTTGCAAAATATCTTCGGCTACACCGGTCGGATCACACTTGTACATACTTTTCGTACCAAAGAAACCTTTGATGAATCAGAATACATATTCCGTTAACATTATATTATAAAAATTAGTACATGTGCAATATATATATATACAAAATTATAGAAAATATGCTCTATCATTACAAAAATTAAAACAAAATTAACAAAGCAGCAACATAAACATGTTTTGTATTTTTCATAGCATTTTTATTAATATTTAAAGCTTGGAAGATTACTGCATATTTTTGTAATTTATTTTAATAACACATTCATTAATCTTTTCATGCACAGCAAGGTTTCAGAGATTAGTTTTAGAGCAATATTAATGCATCTGGAACAAAAGAATATGAAACCAACAAATAAAACACAAGAGAAAGATAAAACTTAATAGTGGTAAAATGACTTTAAGATACAGTAGAAGTTCAGCAATAAAACTTTATTATATTTGTAGGTAACAAAAGGTGAAAAGTCAGAGAGATTTGAAAAGGGATGGAAGAATAATATTTACCATACTTTGAAACATAAATCAAAGTATAAAAAATTTTGATACGATAATACAGTCGACGCTCGATATAACGACCGTCTCCGTCCTACAGAACAGTCTTTATAAGGAGTGGTCGCTATAAGAGGTAGAACATAGAATACATTGGGATACAGTTGGGGGTTTTCTCACCGGTCATTATATTAGGATGGTCTTTATAACGTATGGTCGTTATAACGAGGGTCGACTGTATTTCAATTTGATATTTGGAGCTATGCAAAATGCACGGGTTTTATAACTACTTCTCTTCCTGCATATTCAAGAATGCAAGAATAATACACTAATAGTATTAAAATTGATGAAGAAATTTAGTAGAGTTATAAACTAAGTTTATAAACAACAACAACAAAAAATCTTATTGAATGATAGATAGCTTATTATTATTCTTCATTATTTAATATCTTTTAAACTTTGATTTTATTCAAATTATAGAAAATTTTTCTAAAAATTGAAATCAATTAGATTGAAAAAAATCAAATTAAATTAAAAAAAAGAAAGTAACATGTGCAATAAAAACTGTGATAACACTGTACACTTATGTATCACATATTACACAATTGCACACGTTATTTTATAAAAAAATGAGTAAATATACATTCATTTAGAATGAATGTTAAACATAAAATTGTAAGACAACGGGAAATAAGAAAGAGCATACTCACATGACCAGAAAGGCAAAAATGGAAATATGAGAAATTTCTGCTTGTATATTAAAATACATTAATAAAATTAAGTAATGTGCTTGATGAATAAAATCATACCTTTATACTAACAAAGCAGTGAATAAATGATATCCCCCCGGAAAATATTCAATATTGTAATTAGTAATTTAAATTGTCAACATCAATAAGGTGAATACATAAACATGGTAGCAGTTAATAATTATAAAATTCCCTATAGCACACTCATGGGAAAAATAAATCCATAGCTAATAACACTTCAAAACTTAGTAAAATTTCAGAAATAAATTCAAGTATAAAAATAAGTTAAAGAAAAACCATGGCCTTAGATTCCTAATTTTGTATAACATATAGAGATAACAGCTACAAAAAATTTAACGTTATAATTCAGAAAAAAGGGGGGGGGGGATATGAAAATTGACTAACTCAGGATGTTTATGAAACATTTAAAAAATACTTATTGAAAAATATGCAGAATAAAACTAAATAACGGTGAGCCACAAAGTAGAACAGTGTGGAACTCTCTAAGAATGAAAGCTGAATTAGATAGAAATTAAAACACAAGATAAGGGGGATAAAATATGTTTATGTTATTCAAAAAATATGGAAGTCACAATTTCAACTATTTATACAGTATGATCTAAATATAACTGAAATTTTTAGTGTTAGAATACAACGAGCATGGTAATATATTTTGAAGCTAATATTTATTCAAAATAGGATCCATTTAACTCAATACAGCAATTTGAATGTTCAACCAGTTTATTAAAGTAATTTTTTAAAATTTGGTATTAGGATTGCTCTTGAGCATCCGAGTTGCGACTGCTTGAACATCATAGTAAAAAGCTAATTCAGTTTTGAGAACAGAAAATAGTCACACCATGGCGGACTAGGCCAATTCAGAGGGTGATCGAGGACATAAATCTATTTTTTTTTCCTGAAAAAGAAAACTGTAATAAAGAGATATTTAATGATGTTCCAGCCATTTAAGCAGTTAACACTGGTGCTAAACGTTCCCAAAGCTAAATTTAAGAAGTCTATGAATAAATTGGTTGACTGCTCAAAGTGTTATATTCAGTCAAATGGATCTAAATATTAGCTTAAAACATATTACCATGATCATTTCATTCTATCAGTAAAAAGATTAGTTGTTAAGTATGTACATGCTGAAAAAGTTATAAATTATGCTCATTAAAACATTCTAAAGATAATATGTGAATTTCTTTCCTCAAGATGTTTGAATATAAAACTTATTTCCTAATAAGCACAGTTGGCAACAAAACTGCAGTAAAATGTTGATCAAACATTATAAAAAAAATCACTTCTAAAAAATTGGTTTCACTCAAGGTAAGTATCCCTCTTCCAATTTAATAAAAGAATTAAAATAGAATGAATGGTTAATTTGTAATATGCTGACTTTTTTCTTTTTTTTTACTATCATAATATTTCATTCTTTTAGTCAGAGTAGAATAGCCCATGTACAAGGAACATTTTATTTTCAAAGTTAAATATTTTTTAACTTTAGATTTTGAATCAGGGATTTCTCTAAAGTTGTTACATAAATTTCTAAAAACTAGCGAATTCTACGTGCAGTAGAACTCGAACTATCTGAATTTCGATAATCCAAATTGAGGACATCCGAACCGTTGTCAGGGTTTTAGAAAAGGAAGAAAAAAAAAAAGATTGAATCACACTGCGATTTTAGTGATAATTAAGTCCACCAAGGCAGCCTATTATTTGTTCTTCAAGAAGCCAGTGTAGGTGCAGTGCGAATTTTTGATCCTCCATATGAAGTCCGATTCCAATTCACAGATAATTGAAGTTTTTAATGAAGGTATGGACAGTTGCTGAGCAGTTTCTGACAGCAAAATACTTTTTGACGTACATGCTAGTACAGTTTGAGTTCAAGCGGTTAATGAGGCTAACATATTATATAACTTATCATTTACATTAAAAGTTTTTTTTCTAAAACTTAGAGCATGAATACTTACAAGCATGATTTCCAGAATATGATCAGGAATGTCTTAAGTTTTAAAAAAGCAAAACCAGTTGCCTGTTTTCTGCTTATTCAGTTAGACATTTTTTTAATCCACTATATCGATAATATAAATATTTTGATTATTTTTTTTCATGGGTTGAATATCCAATTTTTTTTTTTTTTTATTTCAAGCAAATTGAAAATGTAATGGGGAAAAATGTCAAAGAAACAGAGGGAAGTTTTACGATGAATCAGTTTGAGAATTCGTGAATCAATTTTGAAATATGTTGTAAATGTTCTCCATTAATTCTAAAATATTTAAAGACTTTTACTTTTCTGAAAATTGTACACGCAGTTTTAACTCTGAAACAAATCACTCAAGAAACACTATTGTTGATGAAAAGTACCAGAATGAACAATATACCTTTCCATGGGGAATCTAGCCAGTCCATATTGTACATTCTTGTATCTTTCTCTGCATTAGTGTACGCTTCCTGCAAAATGGCATCATATCTAGCTTCTTCTTCCTAAAAGAAGCAAATTGATGTGCATAACTTTTTTTAACAAAAATATATCATTTTTTTTTAAAACATATAATAAAAGAGTAATGAAATAAATAAAAAAAAAAAAGTTAAACACTGAATGAATAAACAGATTTATAATAAGTTTACCACAATTTCTTTCTCTGTAACCATGCCTTCTTCGACTAGATGTCGACTGTATAATTCTAACACAGGTAGCGTTTTACGTATTTTTGTATACATGAGGGGTTGAGTAAACATTGGCTCATCAATTTCATTGTGGCCATTTCTACGATAGCAAACCTATAAATAAAAAAAAGGTCACAGTTAAAAAAGTAGAACCAAAGTTTTTCATTCTTTTTGCAATGATGACAAAGCTATGGCACCTTTGTTCAACATAAAACAGTAGCAATGAAGTATAAGTGACATCCCAAATTGAATCATTTACTGTAGAGAAATCCTTCAAAGACCGAATTCTTCAACATTCATACAATTACAGTAAATTATTCAATGGGGATTACAATGCTTTTTATTAAAATAAATATTTCTAAATATGTTCTCTTTCAGCTTAAAGTATTAATACTTATTAAAATAATTTAATATAACCGCAGAAATGCTTTTTCAAAACTTTAGAATAAAGCGCTTGACTGCTTCTTGAAATAAACAGTTCGCAAGGTAATTATTTGGTGACAGTTTGGCGATATTTCGCCAAATTTGGTGCCAAAAATGAGAGGCTAAAACTTGTGTCGAATTGGCGAGATTCCCACAGAACCCTATCTTAAACCAATGTCAAGATTTCTATCATCAATAACTGTAAAACTCTTTCATGCAATGATTTGCAACAAATTAGGGAGTGCAGGCATCTAAAATGCTCCTCTAAGGCCTTTTATTTTTGTTTCTTTTATACATTCCATTTTGTTACTGTTACTTTAATTTTAGCTTCAATGAGAATTTTTTTGTATCTATTACAATATATGTTTCTTTTGAATTTTGGATCATAGGTTCTCAAACAGTTTCTATTGACACCCAGAGGTAAAATCTAAATGTATTTTATAATTCTTTAAAATGATCAATTTATTCGCAGTTGCTATAATCAATATTTTTAATGTTCAAGCTAAAATGTTTATAATTTATCAACCATTAACAATAACCCATTTCTTACTTTTAATGGGGAATGTTACTACAGGTTGCATGTCTTTCAAACAGTTTGGTACAGGTTGTACCACATTTCTTTCTATTATACGAATTACGTTTATAGTTAGAGCACCTACAGAAAAGTGTTTACTCACATAACAAACAGATCAACAATTTTTTTTAAAATGGTCAAAATGAATTTGCTCAGTAAAGTGAATGAATCCATCAAAATTCAAAATTTAAAAAATTCCATAAATCCAATATTTCAAATATTGGATTTGTTTAACATTTAAAATAAAATATAATATATTAGATCTACAGAAGGAAGTTAAAATGTTATTTGCATTGTTCAGAGGCTAAGCATTAGAATTTGTATCACGAAGCAACTGAAGGAGTGTACTATGCTACTAAACTTTTAAATAAAACCCTTACTTTGCTGAAAATAGCTTACAGATTGAAAGGCAAACACGTCACTTACCAAATCAACTACAACATCTTTCCCAAATTTTGCTCTATACTCAGCAGCAACATTGGAGACATGAACGACTGCTTCAGGGTTATCGGCATTGACGTGGAAAATGGGTGCATTGACGACTCTGGCAACATCGGTGCAGTAGGGCGAAGAACGAGATCTACGAGGGTCGGTGGTGAAGCCAATCTGAAAATAGAATTTCAGAATGAGCAGCAGCTAAAATTTAAATATTCTAAAAGTCTGAATTTCCTATTCTAAAAGTTTGCCTTTGTGGTTTTGTTTTTAACCGTATTACCTCGCATTAGCCTGCATGGCGCAAAATTCAAGGGCCACCAGATTTTCAGTAACCCTTGCCTGGTCCTTTCCGGCATGCCGGAAAAACCGAGGTTAGAAAAAAGAATTGATTTAATACTGTAATAAATATATGTTCAACTTAAAAAATGTTATATATATATATCAATGTATCATCTTATGAACAGTTTAATTTTGTAAATATTAATTAACAACATCATTTCTATTATTATGACAATAAAAATCTCAATGAATTATTTTATAAAAGTTAAATTAAAACTAAACGAACATTTGTAGTCCTAAAATTTAAATATTTCAGTTGTACAAAGAATTTAATACAGTTATTCAATAAATAAAACATATACTTACCTCTCTAAAAGGAACTAAAAATAATTTATTAGAACAAATTATGAACGAATCGCTGTGCCAGTCATTGCTTTTGAATCCATAATTTAATTGGAATATATATATATAACTAGATCCGTAATTAATGACCATCATTAATAACAAACAAATATACAAATAACAAGCAAATAAAAGTGGAGTGCTTACGAATAAAAGGGGGACCAACCACTTTGATGAGCAAAAAAGATAAAACTGCCCTCAAGGGTGTCAAAACCACCACAATTATTTTTTTTATCTCGTCGACCTGAAAATTGTCGGTTTGATTTCGAAAAAGAGGTTACTTTCAAGATTTATTTTTTTCTCCTCAAAGTGGTTTGCTTTTTGACTGGAACTGAACTGAGAACTTTGTTGGAAAATAAACCTTAAATTATCTGGCATGCTGGAAAATTTAAATTTTCCGGCATGCTGGTCAACATCTTTTTTCCCGGCATGCTGGCTAATGCAGGGTTATACGGTATTCATTCAAGTTTATTAAAATTTTTGACAACTGCTAACTTTGATTAATCTTGGAGAGGAAGTATCCCCTACCATGCTATTCTCAAGAAAGGCATATGAAAATTTCCAGCATGAATCCTACTATCTCTACCTGAATTTTTGGCTCAGATGTGATAGCAATTATCGTTGAGCCACAATACTAAACACTCCGTACTTGCAAATTGAAGCGTACCATTGGATCGAGCAAATGACGTCATAACACCGTATAAAATGTTGTGTACTCTACACGTGCAGTTCATCTGGTGGTTCACCTTGTAGCTCGGCTGTTGGTAGCCGCTTACGTCTCTAGTCATGTAGTCTTATTAAACTTGTGTTCTTACCTCATTTATGTTTTTAAAGTTCGCGTGATTTGAATAAATGTTTTTAACCTTCACCATCCTAGTCCACTGCCTCTGCTTTTTACACTTGGAAACACTACAATTATCACGGGAAAAAAATGTTGCATATGTGTGCAATATGCAATAAAATACTTCAAGGGTAAGCTTTTGAGTTTCTTTGAATTTTGCAAATTATTTTTTTCTGACAGTGAAGTAAAATTTTTGAACAGTAAAAAGCATTTTAATTACACATTGTATTGTTCCAAACAGTCTATTTTTAATTTTTTCTTCTTTTAAACTTCAGTTTAAAGTTAAGCTGCAAAAATTTGAAGAACACAATGTTGAAAAATATTTTAAAATCAATTTACAAAAACTATAAGCGTTAAGGATGGATAAGTTAACAAGCACAGGTTATTGACATAAGGTGTAATTTATCTACCTAGACAGAAAAAAAAATCACATACAAAAACCCCCTATATGCAAGAAAATGAATTAAAGACGCTTGCAATGCCTACTATTTGAATTATTTTTTAATAGCTGAGGGTATTTAATTGCATAAAATAAGCATTCAAAAACTAAATAAAATTATTCAACTGAAAATCTAATTTTATTATAGCAATAAGCATAATGTATTTTGTGACAGAATAGCAGGTGTGCAATATTTAATGTGCCTTTCAAACAATTAGCAGTTGAACATGTGAAAAAAATACAAACACTATTCATCAATACCAGCTATCCAAAAACTGTAAAGCATCAATTAAATTTTAAATTTGGAAACTCCAAATACAGATTTTAGTTTCATCAAAATATTGTAACTGAGTAAAGAAAGACGTTAATACCTGATTATTCACAACAATATGAATTGTTCCATGCGTAGAATAATCTGGAAGATCACTCAAGTGAAAAGTTTCGTAAACTACTCCTTGCCCTGAAAATGCAGCATCTCCATGCAATAAAATACTCATAACCTAAAAGAAAAACCAAACACATGGTAGTTAGAAATCAAAAATTGAAATAATGGGTTCTAAAAAACAGGGAAATTCACAGGAAAAAATCTTAAAAATAGAAGGCTCTTTAGTTACTTACAAAGAAGGATTTTCATGAGCACCTCAAATTAAAAGGAGGCTTCAATTTATAAATTTTAATTATAGATACCCCCCCCCCCCCATCTGTTTTTGCTACAAATCAGCTATCAATTAAAATATAAATAAATGATTTTCAGAATGAAAAGCAGGGAAGACCAATAAAGATTTTGAAATGAAACAGATGTAATCAAAACGAACACAAAATTAAAAAACAAAGTAAACAAAAAAGATAGACATGGTTCAAGTTGCAGACAGAGTTAGAATGACAGTACTCAAATTCGTATTCAATACATAAATAATCACATAAGTAGAAGGATTTTAAAATATGAGACAGTTGAATAGTACAACAACGATGAATTGTTTTTGTAAATAGTCTTCACTGATTCAATTGCATTGTTTTCATTTAATAAATTCCACTGGTCATAAGAATTGCCAGTTTGTTCTCACTTTGAACAGCACATATACTAAAAAAATTCTCTTTTTAAATTTTTGTTTTGTCAATGAAATTTTTTTATCAAAATCAGTATTTACATGTTTGAAATATTTAGTAAAACCCATCTTACACAAATTTTAAGAACTCTAAAACACACTCATAAGACATGGAAGAATGGGTAAGGTTCAAACCAATTAATAATGTTTTCAGCATTTAAACTTTTTAAAGAATACATTTTACTTTACAAAATAAGTAAAATTAAGTACCTTTTTCCCTTGAGTATCACCCCTGTAAAATTGCTCAGCCCTTGTTTTACCTTGCACTATAGGATCAACAGCTAATATTTGAAAAAGAGGCATTTTAGACATTTTAAAATTAATTTAAAAAAAGCACAAAATATGATCAGAAAAAAACATGCTCTGTATTAGTTTTGAGAGCTGTATGTTTAATTCTTTTCACAATTTTATAGAATGCTTCAAAGAGCTACACAAAATACATACGCAATTTTTAATTTGCATTTATAAAAAGTGACTCTTTTTTTCTTGTAATCATTCAGTGAAAAACACAAGATGATTACAAGAAAAAAAAGAGAAAAACAATGCTTGATACAAATATTTGAACTGGAAAAACAAAACATTCAAGCAAAGCTCAAAAACAGCGTTCATTTATGACTTAAAGGTTAATAATTTTCTTACCTTCAAGATGAGACGGGTTTGCAACAACAGCCAGTTTAATATTTTTGTTCGTCACACGATTCAGTCGCTCGTGGCACATGCCTAAATGATATTTCACATCACCAGAACCCTGTAAAAGTCGAAAGCAAAAATGAAAAATAGTTCTAAGCAAAAATAACGTGAATACAGTTCCATGTGAGGGAATGTGTGGCAAAGTGAAATAGTTAAGATAACGCACCTATTTCAGAATGAACGAATTAGAAATTTGCTCTAAAATTATTGTACATAAAGAAGAACTAATGTACTTTGTAATACAACTTGCGTTGAAGTATTATTTTTCATTTTTGGTAGTTATTTTGTAATTTTGATAAAAGGTGGAAAAATTTTCACCTCAAAAAACTATGGGGCAAAATGAAAAATACATCATTTTTGGTGATTAACAGTATTTTCATCAAATTAATACGCAAATAAACGAGTAAATGAGTTATGAAGGGAAAAGAAACGAGTAAATAAATAAATAAATAAATGAAGAAGTAATTAATATAGGAGAGAATGTAAGGAGGAAATAAAATAGAGAATAAAAAACAAAATAAGAGAACAAATGAATAAATAGGTGAATTAATAAGTAAAAGAATGTAAATAAATTAATAAATGAAGAAATTAGCACGTGATTTAATAAATGAACAAGTAAACAAAATGATCCATTTCACTTTGCCCCACGTGGACTTGACACATTACATCGAACATTTAAAATACAAACACGCTAAATATAAACTAAATAAGAATTGCACTGGACATCAGCAGATCTTAATTAATACTTAAAATGATAATTACAAAATTTTATCATTTTATAATAACAAGAAATATTTTTGAAAAACTACGACTTTTGCAACAAGTATGTTAAATTTTGAAAATGACTTGTATAATTTTTTCATTGATCGTTAGAGTTATTTTTTGACAGGAATCAACTATATGGAGAGCAACTTAGTCAAAATACTGCTTGGTAGGTGGCGCTGCAAACTGTGCAAATATTTAACCATTTCACTTTGCCCTGCTATTTCACTTTGCCCCACATTCCACTACTATGTTTGCAGTTATGCATAGCCGGAGAAAGACAATGAGACAACATTAATCTGCACAAATTTGCAATAAAATGCAGACATTAGTTTCAAATTACAAGGAGCTCTTTTCTCAATGGAAAAGAAGTGGCCTTATGGATAAAAACACATGTGACAAAAGCTTGGGTTGGATTTCAGCATAAAGTTATTAAATCTTTGCAGAGATAGGAATCTGGATGGGCAGAAAATTCTGAGATATAATAATAATTGCAATTCTCCAGATCATCAATAGTTTCAGCATCTCAAACACACCAGATAGTTTTGTATACAGGTTGATATACATATAGCTAATTCTTATGTTTCATTTTCTTTCACCAGGACAGTCATTTCAATTTTTTTTCGGGGGGGGGGGGGGGCAAGGGCACACATTCAATATAAATTATACCAGCAAACAGAAAAACCCATGCTCATTTACATGTAAATAGAATAATTTTCTAAAGCTAGAGGCAAATTAACCTATTTGTCCCCCCACCCTAAATGAAGAGCCAGCCTGTGTACTATGTTTGTTATTATGACAGGTAAAAGGAGAGATGAAAAGCTGGCATATTAATAGCAGTTACAACTTTATTTAGGAAACTATTTTTTTAAAAATTCATGATAAAATGTTCACCTCATCAGCAGGTTCTAAGCCACTAAATTGTGCAAATATCTGTTCCAAAGGCTTTCGACAAACATTAGCTAAAACATTCAGGCGTCCTCTGGAAAAAAAAAAATCAATATTGTAGGAAAAAATATTCAATCTTTTGCACACTAAATGAAAATCAAACAAACAAAAGTACATGCATTAATCAACAAGATAGCACATTACCTATGGGGCATTCCAATTACAATGCTTTCAATTCCAAGTTCGCTCGCACGATCAATAACGGTTTTCATGGCAGGAATCAACACTTCACATCCTTCCAAACCGAAACGCTTTTCAGACACCCATTTTCTTGCTAAAAACTCTTCAAATCTAAAATTGCAATTTCATTAGTAAGGAAAACAGAGAAAACCGTTAAAAAACCTAAATATTCACAAGAAGTCAAAGAACGAATGAACGACAAGAAGTTTCAAGTTAATTGAAATTTAGGAGTTAATGCAGTTTCTTTTAACTTATATCTTGGGGCTTTTCAAGTTAATTTCCGATTTCGTCCTAATGCAACTTTGACAGTCTATTAAATTAAATAGAGAATAATTATCCTCTAAATTCTAGAAAATTACAAAAAAGAGAATTTGTACAAAAGATATTACAGCTATCACAGTCTAACTGCTCGACAAAATAAATAAAACATTTTTTCATTTATTGATCTAAATATATAACATGAGTAGATTTCAAATACTAAGAAATTGACTTTCCAATTTTTTAATTAATACTAATAATATTAATATAGAGAAAATTAATTGGGCATAAATTAATCAGAAAATGTAAATTATTTAACAGATTCTGCAATTCTTGGTTTATCCCTTTGAGGATTCCTGCAGAGTTTCATAAGTAATTTCTTGTTACTACATAACAGGTTGTGATAAGCATTTGTATATTTTTCACAGCCAAATTGTCACTATAATCAATGCCCCTTGTAACACTGAATGCCTACAACTTTCTTGTTTCCAACTCAGAGCAAAACAAACTCTAATATATAAGAGTTATGCTACCATCAACAGAGTTCTTTGAAATTAATAGCAAAGAACTTAATGGATTAATTTTTAAATTTTAATTCAGAAATTTAAGAATAAATCAACTAACAATTTAATCCAAACAGTTTGGATCCATCACATCCAAACGTATCAACTCCGTCATTGAGTGGGATTGTTTTCATATTATTACCATATTTGGGCAGTTCACTTTTTGGGGGAATTTGAATGGCATTTAGTTGCTTTAATGTGCTATGAGATCGTTTGTTTGTGGGACTGCATTTTTCGAAATTGCTTTGAAATTCATTCATATTTGCAATATTTAGAGAAATTAGAAGAAAAGGTAAGTGATTCTTTTTATATGCACAGTACACTTTATTAGAATGAATGTGATATTTTTTTTTTCAACTACGATGCAAAGCAAATAGTTAAAAATGGAATGAGAATGATTCATTACAATAGAGACAGCTCCAAGTTTCTGGACATTTTAAAATCCACGTGGAGTAATTTTAAATATAACATTGAAAACAACTAAAATACATTAAGACTAATGTGATAAGAGTACACCTCCACCTAACATCATTAGCGCAGTTTGTTTTTGTGTATTCTTAAAGTGCAAAATAAGACTGTTAACACTTAATGAAACAAAAGTTTAGACAACTAAGTTTAAAAAAAAAGGATGTTCAACTGGTTTGAAAAAAAAGGAATAATTAAACAAAGCACAGTTACAAGTTATGGTGATAAAGTTTGTTTACCCGGAAAAATCAGTTGAAAAAAAAATTCACCAGTAGTGAATTAGCTGTATAATCATATGCACCCATAAGTTTGAAAATCCATTAAATTTAAATTTTACTTTTCGTTATTTCAAATAAAAGTAGTGTTTCCACCAGGAGTTTTTGGAAGGGTGCCTCTTCTTCTCTTAAGTTAACACTATATGTGCCCTGCCCTCTTATTATCATTTATTAATGAATCCTTGTGGCCCCTTGCAATTTTCATAAAACCATCACCATAAATGCAAACCTTTTTTAAAGGGTCAAGGTTCAAATAAGTCAGGCCTTGAAATGAGACTCCCTTGATTTTTTGTTTATCTACTAAAATTTGATTAGAATACAAATCTGATTTTTAAAATGTTTTCAGCATAATTTTGTGAACTAAATAATTTACCAAAGTAATAACAAAAACTATATTTGGGTTTTGTATATGTGTAAGTTACAAAAAAAGAACCTTTTCTATCACAAAATTTCTAGCAAAAAGTGCCTTATCAATTGAATTAAAGTGCCCTTTTTGAAGAAGCAGGAAGCCTCTTTTTTGGTCTAAGGAAACACAAGTTTAATTGGTAACTTTAAATTCATAAAAATAACACTTTAAAATGCAGAATGATTAATCAAGAAAAAATACTTAGTAGAGCGAATCAGTCGAGCCATCAAAAGTCTCTTCTGTTCTTTGGTAAAACTTAAAACACCGGGAGTTTCGAACTTCTTTCTGATCCATGTGCACTGTTCCTGACTGTTGATAAACATATATTCAATCCCAATAGGACCGCAATAAACATCCTAAAAGCGACATAAAGGTAACAAATTTTATTTCAAAATAAAAACAGAATTTCCAATTCCAAGTCAAGAAAAGTAACAAAGCACATATTTATATTCAAAAATAAAAAACTGAATAGGCAAATTGAATGTCAAGGAAACGAAAACAAGCATTTTTATTAAAAAATATAAATAAAATTTGCAACTTTAAGCTAACGGCAATAAGAACAAGACTCTCTTTGGCTAGGGTTGATGGCATATGTAATTTTAATTAGACTAACTCTCACAAGCAAATGAAACAAATCCGTATTCTTTAAGAGCCTGCAGTTGTGTTGACTTGGAGCAAAAAAGGCCCACATTATAGTCACATTGTTGCCATAGCTGCTTTGAGAAAGAAGAGAAGGTGATTGTTGAAATGCTTTTCTTTCTTCTTCACCACAAAAGCAGGTTGCACCACTTAGAAGCTATTTCAGTCCCACACACAATACAAAGTATCTGAGATAAGAGTATGGGTATGAATATGAGTGAAATCAAATACAGCGGAACTTCGGCAAAACAAACTCAAAGGGACCTTTAAACAATTAGTCTTAACTTGAGAGTTCGTATTTTTTAATGTATAAAATGCATTTTTATGGAGGGCAAGTTAGGAAAAATATCCTTGAGTGCATCTTTATTGATTATTGGTAATGGATGTTCTTATTTCAATCATTTAATTAGAAAAGCCCTTCAGATGTATTCAAATGTCCTCCCCTTACACTTATTAACCCTTTAGGAACCGGGCGGTACACATGTTGTACCATAAATCTCTTTTCTTTAGAGGACGGGGTTGAAATTTTCACTTTCACCTTTAGAGCCGGTTTTTCAAGGTTTTATACGCCTGGTAAGAGTTTATACCTACTTTTTTCAATAGAAAAGAAATCTGTGGTTCAACTGTCATACTACATGGGCCAAAAGAAAAATTTCTATATGAACAGCCTGGATCCAAAAGGTTAAATCATGCACACATGTATATATACATAATGTAAGGCCTACCTCAAGCCGTCTCAAAATTTCTCGCAATGACAGCACATTTTCATCTCCACCAATAAAAGTACTGCCTGGTAATTTAAAAAGTCTATCCATGTCCTTTTCCTCTGTCAAATAGAACATCAGAATCCAAAAACAAGAAAAACAGGGTTTAAATACTCAACAAAGTTTTCTACCACTTGGAATGCAAATATTACAGCAAAACATAATTAGAACGAAAAATGTATTGCAAAACATGGTTATGTTTAAACAATCAATGAGCACGACAACTTAATTTAGGTCTTTTCCCGAATCAGAAATTAAGTTACTGATAAATGCAATTTAAAATTTAACTCGGTATACAAAATAAAATAATACAGCCTGCAACAAGTACATTAACATAGAAGACACATATCATGCTAGCTTTACACTGAAGTGACAAAAGTCATGGGATACCTCTTAATATCGTGTCGGCCCTCCTTTTGCCCGGCGAAGTGCAACAACTCGACGTGGCATGGACTCAACAAGTCGTTGGAAGTCTTCTGCAGGAATATTGAGCCATGCTGTCTCGATAGACGTCCATAATTGTGAAAGCGTTGATGGGGCAGGATTTTGGGCACGAACAGACCTCTCGATGGTGTCCCATAAATGCTCAATGGGATTCATGTCGGGCGATCTAGGTGGCCAAATCATTCGTTGGAATTGTCCAGAATTTTCTTCAAACCAATTGCGAACAGTTGTGGCCCGGTGACATGGCGCATTGTCATCCATAAAAATCCCATCGTTGTTTGGGTACATGAAGTCCATGAATGGCTGCAAGTGATCTCCAAGTAGCTGCACATAAGCATTTCCAGTCAATGTTCGGTCCAGTCGCACTAGAGGACCAAGTCCATGCCATGAAAAAACAGCCCACACCATTACGGAGCCACCACCAGCTTGAACAGTGCCTTGCTGACAGTTTGGGTCCATGGCTTCGTGGGGTCTGCGCCACACTCGAACCCTACCATCGGCTCTTACCAGCTGAAATCGTGACTCATCGGACCAGGCCACGGTTTTCCATTCATCTAGGGACCAACCGATATGCTCACGTGCCCACGAGAGTCGCTGCAAGCGATGTCGTTCTGTCAGTAAAGGCACTCGAGTCGGTCTTCTGCTGGAATAGCCCAAGAAATCCAAATTTCTCCGCACAGTTCTAGCAGACACGTCCATTGTACGTCCCACATTGATTTCTACGGTGATTTGACGCAGTGTTGCTTGTCTGTTAGAATTTACGACTCTTTGCAGACGTCGCCGGTCTCGATCTTTAAGTGCAGGCGGTCGACCACTGCGCTGTCCATGGTGGGATGTTATGCCTGAAATTTCATACTCTCGGCACACTCTTGACACAGTGGATCTGGGAATGTTGAATTCTCTAACGATTTCCGAAATGGCATGACCCATGCGCCTAGCTCCAACTAACATTCCGCGTTCAAAGTCTGTTAATTCACGTCGTGCGGTCATCATCACGTTAAAACCTCTTCACATGAATAACTTGAACAGAAATGAAAGCTCTGTAAAAGCACTGCGCATTTATACCTGTTCTATGCAATGCTACTGCCATCTGAAAATTTGCATATTGCTATCCCATGACTTTTGTCACTTCAGTGTAATATGTTTTAGTATAAGATTTTGAAAATAACGTTCCTAAATATAGTTATTTTAAAGTAAACTGGTTGAAGGGGGTCATTTCTGGAGGAGGGAGGGATCATAAATGTCATTTTAGGTATAAAGAGGTGGATTTTTTTTTTTTCGAAAAAAAAAATCAGAAAAATGCAGCTTTAGGCTATTTTTGGCCACTTAAACAGAAGGGGGGGGGGGGGGGGGACAATCCTGAATTGATGCCTGACAGAAGCAGACATACACAGGCACATCAAACTTACAGCACACTTTCTTTTGTCATATATTTGTGTAGGGTTTTTTTTTCTTGTTTTGATTAAAGTTAAAATATTTGCTTTCATTATGAATCTCAGTTTGCTTAATATTAAGTGTAAGACTTAAAGCTTATATTTAGTTATTTTTTTCAAATTGTTCTTTATGTTTTCAATATATTTACTGCAAAAAAATAAATAAATAAATAAACAAATAAAAATAAATAAATAAAAAAATAATAATGAATTAGAAATAGTAAACCAATAAATGAGAAGGAAAAGGGAAAACACGATTCAAAAACTGCTGCAGCTTTATAGGAGCCATTAATGCAATGTATGAAAATCTTTATGAAAGTGACTAGCTAAAAGAATGAAATTTACAAGAAAATGCCTGTTCCATGATGAGAGATGACCCCGAAAGAAATGAAGAATGATTTGAAAGAACCCCTCTCTATGGATATAAATGAATTATTAGTTCTGTAGAGACAATTTATAAAACTGAAAAGAAACAACAGTTTTCAAAAATTAAATTTTTTATCAGCATACAGTTTAAGGGTAACTCTTTTTGAAAAAGTTAAAGACAAAGTTATGCATGAACCACTAATTTGCATGGTGCACACATTGTTATAAATAGACTAATATTAAAAAAATAAAATCTACAAAGAGTACAATCACTTTTAGTTTTAATGAACAAAAACAAGAAACTTACTAAAGAAATTATACATTTTATACATTGTTGAAGTTTTGTTAAACCCAATGAAAATAAAAAGTAGCGAGGGGGGGGGGAGGGGCAAAAATATTTAAGAAAATCACTTCTAATAATAATAATAAAACATCAGCTTGAAATATCGTCAACAGAAGAAAAACACAGCTTGATCAAAAAATTATATCACTTTTCAGGTACTTTAAATAGATGTTAACAGAAAATTCTAACTTGGTGAAAAAGTTAATATCAAAAGGTGGTCCTCTTTTTTACTAGAAATTAAGTCATTCACCCAAGAGATAGGCAGAATCTAGTAATTAAATCAACTTTACATGAAGAAAAAAAATCAGTTTTGAATGACACAAATATATATATTTGTATAACAATATAAATAAATACTGAATTTTAATGTATTTCTCTTAGGATTTCAAAAGAAGAAGAATAAGGTCGAAGTAAAATTTTTTAGGACTAAGCATTTTTATTTTTTATTTTTTGGAAATAAAAGCAGTTTAGTAATAATTGCAAAATATCAAGAATAAATCTTAAATCAGCAGCCAAAATTCAAAAAGAAAAGAGGGAAACAATCATAATAAGAAAAAAGTTTTGAAGGTGAAGTGATGAGCAAAAAGGTGTTTTGACCACGATGGTTTTTATTATGGTTTTTTCCACTTTCGGCAAAAAGGGCCAACTCTATGACCGATGAAAATGACGAAAAGTAATTCAAATTGAGTAGCAACAAAATGGATTAGTACTGCAATTTTAGCATAGAGGCTGCAAGTATTCTATATTAATACAAAATAAATAGATAAACTTCAGTAAAGCTATATGTGGAGATTAAAAAATTTTTAAGCATTTAAAACAAATGAAGTACAAACAGAGTATAGTTCGAGAAAATTACTTTGCAATTAAACATGTTTCACTTTAGTAATTAAGAGCTATTAGCACTTTATAAAAATATGTTTTCACTACAAAATATAATTTATGGAAATGCTTAAGATGTTTTGGTTTTTGCGATTAAAACAACTTGAGCAATTCAGTTCTAGATAGTTTTTCTAATTCCCGAATTTTACGCATGCAATAAATTACCAGTTTAGGGCTGAAATTCTAATCTTGACATCTCAAGAACGATTACAAAAGACAACATTTTCAATCGAAGCAAAATAATATTTTTACCTAACTGATAGCTTCTCAATACTACTTGAGGAGAACTTGGAGATCCTTCAGCAAAAGCATTGTGAATATTTGCAGAAGTAATGCCAAGAGGATCTAATTTTGAAACTAAATGTCCACGCACCTGTGAGAAGAAATTAAGAATGTGTAAACTTATCCCAGTAGTATATAGAATTATATATTTTTCTTGAAACAATATGAATTAAATGCCAAACTATCATGAATCAGAAAAAGTCGATCATTTTCACAATTAATGGCATTTAAAAAAAAAAGTTTATACTTTGGATCATGATAACATTCTGACACCAGTTTAGAATTTCACACTGAAAGTTTTCAATACTTAGATTTTTGAGACAGCCATGTCATATTTTTCAAAGATTAAATAGCAACGCTAGGTCTTTTCAGGCGTGAAAATAAATTAGATAATTTTAATAAACACACAGGCTCTTACGATGGCTATTTTTGAGATATTCTGAATAGGGAGAAATACAATCTATGTGCATTTAATTTTTCAAAATAGTGAAAGAATGCACACTAGAACGAAAAACCTAGAAATGTGGTGACTACTAAATTCATTATTTCAATAATTTTTTAAACATTTCCAATAACATGCAGAACTGATAACTCCGAAAACTTACTTGGTAGGATCTGATGATAGCCTGGACAGAGAGATGGTCCTCGATGCCTCTCGGCTCTACGTACTGGGGTGTGCCACCGCCAACTGGCGCCAAGGAAGTGAGCCCGCTGCCTTGCAGGTGCTCGAGGGGGATTTGGACGTACTGGACAGGAGCGAGAGGGGGGCTCTGGTAGGCATCACCGGGCTCCACGCCTTCCGAAGTACTTCGGAAGAAGGCATCCCAAGACTAGAAGTAAAGATATGCACAGAATATTAATTAACCCATTTATGCCCAGTAGCCTACAAACGGGACACTTGTTAGTTACTGCATACAAAAACCTGTAATGGGTATATCATTTTACTAAAGCTGTTTTTCACAACTTAAATAGTCCTTCTTCGTGAGAAAACCAGTTAGAGCCACTATTTGGACATCAGAGTTTATTTATTGACAGCTATTTTCAGACAAATCAGTCGAGCAACGATCAGCATGGGTAGCCACAGAAAGTAAGTTTTTTTTGCAAACTTATTTTTCATAAAATTAAACTGTTTTAAAATGATTTGCTTAAAATGGATCACAGATGCCTTCCGTAATGTTACTTTGTAAAAGTAAAGTCAAGTATGGTCGTATTTTGCGCACATATCTGCAAAATATCCCATAAACAGGACGTTAAATAACTTAATAAATATGGCAACGGCGAACTATTTTAAGCCTAAAATGTATGTAAACCATTCTAAGTAAGAGTTTTAAGCAGATAAAAATTGAAAAAAATCGTAAAGAAAAACTTGGGCATAAATGGGTTAAAATAATAATTTATATAAAATTTAAAAAATGACTAAAACATTTAAACTAATTGGTTCAATTCTGACATTACCGGTAGGGCATACTAAACGACACTTCCAAGAAAGGGAAATAAAACGTGTCAATACTACAGAGCACTACCGTATATACTCATATATTCGTTAACCCCCACCTTTAGGTGAAAATGGGTAAACATCAAAAACTAGCATGTATGTTGCGTCCCTACTTTCTAAGAAAAAAAAACGAGAATTTTTTGCCGCAATTTTTGAAAATAAACCTTTTAGAACGAAGGAACTAACACGTAAAGCATGATTTTTATATCTTTTTACAAAAAGGTTCATTTCTACAACTGAGATATTTAAAAGGATTCGATTTTGCAGTTACGATTTTGTTACTTTTATCTTCTATTAATAACAAGAAAATTCTGCATTGTTGCTATGTTATTCCTTAAGAAAGGTAGCATTAGGTTCCACAGGCCTAACTATCGGAAAAATTTGTGAATAAGGCAATTCTCATTTATTTTGTGTAGTAGATCTTCTGCTGTAATTATTAAGACTTTATTTCATCTCTCAGATCCTGCAAAATCCAGAATGTCACCAAAAGTTTCAGAATGCGACCAAAAATTTTGATTTGACACCTAGATTTCTATCCCCAGCGGAAAATTCAAAACCAAAAGTTTTAGATAACTTTGAACCTTTTCTTTCCAGATCTATTCCATTGTGATTAAAACCTGACAAAAAGAATAAATCTATTAAATTTACTTTAAAATGCAATTACTTTTGTCTTTAAATAACCATTTTCTTTCATACATTTTATGGATTTTTAAAATGTGGTAAAGTCAGAGTGCAGCATTTTTATTTAACCTTTTGGAACCGGGTTGTTTTTTAGAAATTTTTCTTTCGACCCAGGTAGTACGACAGTTGAACAACAGATTTCTTTTTCATTGAAAAGAGAAGGTATAAACTGTCGTACCAGACGTATGAAACCTTGAACCACCCCCCCCCCCCCCGGCTCCAAAGGGTTCGAGTGAAAATCTTAACCCCGTCCTCTAAAAAAAAAAAATAGTTACGGTAAGCATGTGTACCGCCCGGCTCCTAAAGGTTAATAATAACTTTAAAAAAAACAGATAAATAATGTTTAATTTGTTAAAAATGGCCCCCAGGAAGTTTTTTTGATGCCTAGAAACTTGTTAGGAGTCATTAGGAAGTCTAAATTTAAATTCTTATTTTTAATATACTAACTCAGAAACAGGGTGAATACACAAAGAAAAAATGATTGCAACCGAATATTCCTAAAGAGAACTTAAAATTACCACATTTACATCATTGTATAACCTATCACTCTGAAAAAACAGAATTATACAACTTATCGTTCCTTTTCATTACGTTTACATAGGAGCGATTCCATACCAAATCACCGAATGGGGGTCGCACGACCGACTCGGATTTTTTTTAAATTTGGTACACAGATTGATGGTATAGAGGTATGAAAAAGCCCAAAAGGAAAGTTACCTGCTCCACTTATTTTCTGAGATACATGCCCTCAAAGTTTGTCCGCCACGTCAAAATACTAAAAAAGTGATGTTATTTAATCATTTTTTATAAAAAATCGTACTCATGCAAAATAAAAGTGTTAGATATCTATGTAAACTAGTTACTCCAGGCATTCTGAAAAAAAATACTAGAACGTTCATAATGAAAATTGCCAAGGTACAGGGCTCTTTGAAGTTGTCACCACAAAAACTTGATTTTGCAGATTTTGCTAAAATTCAGGCATTTATTACAAAAAAAAGGCAAACAAAACCAAAGGTTTTCTCACTTTCTGGTAGTGTACAGGTCCTTCCTGTAAATTGCTACGCAATAAATTTTTTGGGTTTCTCACTCCTTCTTGGAAATATTTTAGCTTAAAAATAAGCCATAAGGCAAAAAATGCGTTTTTGGCCATCTTGGCAGCCATTTTTCTCATAAAGGGGGAGCAGTAGAAACTTTAATTTTTTTTTAAAACAAGCCACTGATATGTTAGCTATTCACAGGAAAAGAGTTTACTTTTGGTTATTTCTCCCATTAAGAGATATCCTGCTGACAGTATATGCATGTTTTTCGCGACGACCATATGCTTTTGTTCCCCCTCTCATGGACTTAAAATTAATTAAACCAAAAAATAATTATATATTTATTATTAGCTGTATTATCTACTCAATATGTCATGAAATTTAATTTATTAAATCATTGAACAATAAATTAGATAATTGATGAAAACAAGAAAAAGTATTTCTCTGATGCCTGAGCATTATGCATTCATAATTATAAAGCACTAAATACTTTCTTGAGAAATTAATTAACATAAATGAGCTCTAAATAGTTATATTATAAGCAATACCCAATCTTGTGATTGGGATAGTCCTGTTTTTAATTGAAGAATTTCTTGAATATCACATGAATATCAGGAATATAAATGAGGTCTTTTCGTTTGATGTAGGATACTTTATGACAAATTTCATTTGATGGGCTACTAACTGAGCATGGTGATAAAGAGCTATTAATTTCAGCATCGAATTCCATTTTACCTTATTAACAGTTAAATATTTATAAAATAATTAAATAAATAATTTAATATAAAGCCATGCTTGAAGAATTAAAATTAGTGCAACTAATTTATTCCCATACTGATCTTTACAAAACTGACATGTGTTGAGCACTGATAAGAACTGACAAGAAGAAGTTTACTCACTAAAATACTAGTTCACAGATACTATAAAGCGTACATTCTATTTTCTACAAAATAATACTGCAACAAAGAACAAGGGTGTAAAGGGGTAGGTACTAAAGAATTTCTTGAAAAATCAATTAAAATAAAGGAGCTTCGAATATTTATCTCATAGGCAATACCCAATCTTGTGATTGGATGTTCCTGATTGATGGCTATAAACAGGAGGATACCCTTGTTCTTTGTTGCAGTATTATTTTGTGGAAAATAGAATGTATGCTTTATAGTATCTGTGAACTAATATTTTTGTGAGTAAACTTTTTCTTGTCAGTTCTTATCAGTGCTCAACGCATGTCAATTTTGTAAAGATCAGTATGGGAATAAATTAGTGGCACTAATTTTAATTCTTCAAGCATGGCTTTATATTAAATTATTTATTTAATTATTTTGTAAATATTTAACTGTTAATAAGGTAAAATGGAATTCGATACTGAAATTAATAGCTCTTTATCACCATGCTCAGTTAGTAGCCCATCAAATGAAATTTGTCATAAAATATCCTACATCAAACGAAAAGACCTCATTTATTTTCCTGATATTCATGTGATATTCAAGAAATTCTTCAATTAAAAACAGGAGTATCCCAATCACAATATTGGGTATTGCTTATAATATAACTATTTAGAGCTCATTTATGTTAATTAATTTCTCAAGAAAGTATTTAGTGCTTTATAATTATGAATGCATAATGCTCAGGCATCAGAGAAATACTTTTTCTTTTTTTCATCAATTATCTAATTTATTGTTCAATGATTTATTAAATTAAATTTCATGACATATTGGGTAGATAATACAGCTAATAATAAATATATCATTATTTTTTGGTTTAATTAATTTTAAGTCCATGAGAGGGGGAACAAAAGCGTAGTCGTCGCGAAAAACATGCATATACTGTCAGCAGGATATCTCTTAATGGGAGAAATAACCAAAAGTAAACTCTTTTCCTGTGAATAGCTAACATATCAGTGGCTTGTTTTAAAAAAAAATTAAAGTTTCTACTGCTCCCCCTTTATGAGAAAAATGGCTGCCAAGATGGCCAAAAACGCATTTTTTGCCTTACGGCTTATCTTTAAGCTAAAATATTTCCAAGAAGGAGTGAGAAACCCAAAAAATTTATTGCGTAGCAATTTACAGGGAGGACCTGTACACTACCAGAAAGTGAGAAAACCTTTGGTTTTGTTTGCCTTTTTTTGTAATAAATGCCTGAATTTTAGCAAAATCTGCAAAATCAAGTTTTTGTGGTGACAACTTCAAAGAGCCCTGTACCTTGGCAATTTTCATTATGAACGTTCTAGTATTTTTTTTCAGAATGCCTGGAGTAACTAGTTTCCATAGATATCTAACACTTTTATTTTGCATGAGTACGATTTTTTATAAAAAATGATTAAATAACATCACTTTTTTAGTATTTTGACGTGGCGGACAAACTTTGAGGGCATGTATCTCAGAAAATAAGTGGAGCAGGTAACTTTCCTTTTGGGCTTTTTCATACCTCTATACCATCAATCTGTGTACCAAATTAAAAAAAAATCCGAGTCGGTCGTGCGACCAACTTTTTTTTTTTTCGGTGATTTGGTATGGAATCGCTCATAGCAAAAATATGAAATGAATTTTTTAAAAAATTAACCAGATCTTTTTCTCTCTGAGGTTTTTTGCAAAATAATATTTCATCTTACATTATGAATACTGTTTCATACTATAACATATTAACAGAGTTGGAAATATTAATTTAAAATCAGGCGGCGCAAAGGTGCTTAAAAGAAGTTTTCCAGGCGTTAAAATGAAAAAAAAAAAAAAAACCTAGGATGAGGTATTTCTGATAAATAAAAAAAAGTAAAAAAAAAAATCCATGCAACAAAAGTAAAGCATAAATGCATTTTAAAAATGTCAAGACCGAAATGTTTTTTATGCGTGAGCTACAATCAGAGAGTCTTTAAACAATATATTTGATCGAAAAAAGGGGAGAAGAGGAATACCAGTTCACAAAGTACCCACAAACATATAAAGAGCGTTTTTAAGCATAATGAATGACATCAAAATGTACAAATAAGTTCAAGAAAAGAACATTTTGAGTAGCTAGATGTTGACAACCAACATAATAGTTTTCAAATTCTGAATGATGAGGAAATTATCAAGGTTAGCAAGGTTTTTCCCACCTCCAGTAAATACCATGGTAAAAACCGGTATTTACCGTCCAGGGAAATACTATGTTTTCCCCACCCTCGGTAAATATACCATGTTTTTCCCACATGGGAAAAACTGGTTATTATAAACAAAAATTCAAAAATCTTTAAAAATGTCAAAATTGAACTCCAAGTAAATAGCTTGAAAGATTAAAAAAAAAGAAAAAGAAGATCTACAAAATCAGACAATGGAGTACATTTATTTCAATATTTACGCACCACACAGATTCCCAAGCATTTACCAATCGTAATCATATTCATTCTTCTTCTTCCACTTCCACATTGGATTTTAGCATCATGTAACAAAATACTAAGTTAGAGGCTTTTTGTAAACCCAGTCTATTTCTAATCTTGTTTTGGATGAAAGAGAAATAGAAAAAAAAAATACGCTCCAGAGATGCTGATGATGCAGGACATCCCTGAAGATGTTCCATTTAATCGGAGAAATTCTGCATCTATTCCAGTTTTACTTAAATTCTTCCACCAAAATGCTAAAATATTTATTTAGGAAATTTGTTATTATAAAACGATTTGATGAGCAAATTTTATATTTTTTGTAATAATTCTTATTTTGTTCATGTTCTTTTCCTGCAGAATAATTTAAAATCTAACCGAAATTCGTAATAACTATGATAGCACATTGTTTTAAATAACATGAAATTTTAGTTTTTCGATCATAACTTTTTTCTAGTGAACAAATATCGTCATATGAGTACATGGTACCTAAGTTACACCATCTCCTATCGATGTCAAAAAAATCGTCCAAATCGGTTCAGTAGATAAAGATGTTATGTGCAAAAAAAAAAAAGTGCGCTTTGAATTGAGAACCTCCTCTTTTTTTGAAGTCGGTTTAAAACAAAAATATTTTCTATAAATTTCTTTTTTAAATGTATCCTTTAACATTTAAAATGGCATGGTAAAAATAATTAATTTAAATAGTTATTTTCCTTCTTCAGCTTTTTTAAATGTTAAGACTTTTTTTTTCATTCTTAAAAAATTTTACGTTTAATTAAAAAAGTTTAAAAGTTGAACAATTCTCACAAGTTTTCGAATAAAGTTTCTATTAACAGGGATTATAGACATCGGAAGCACCAGTAATTAATCTCAATTTGCTTGGATAATGAAGGTACTGTGTAGCTTATTCTTGGTATAATTCTTTAGTAAAATAATTAATATAGCCAAATGAACAACAAGGTAAGGTAGTTGTAATTGCTGGCTACTGCTAATTATTCGGCTCACTGGTCACATATGCACACGCACAGGTGTAAGCAGAAGGAAAAGCAAAACATTTGTGCTCCAGTAGGAAATGTAACATATAAATGTAATTACAAGTATTTTTTAAGTACATTGAGAAAAATCTATGGGGTGGGGGGGGGGGGGGGGAGCTGTTCACACAAGTTGATCACTGAGAAAACGCCCGGGCACATGAAAAGGAAGCTTTAAAGTCTTCATCTTAACACCAATTTTAAATATTGAAAAATCAATCGTTATGTTTGGTTAATTTTCATTTACAATGGTAAGTTAAAGTAATCAAATTGTTTTTTTCTTTCTGAGGATATAAGAGCAATATCATAAATAATATATTTCCTATAATATTAGCCCACTATTTTTACAACATAAAAGAGATATTTTTTTTCATTAAACAAATTTCAACACCAAAATTTGGAACCAGTTTCACGTGGAAGAAAATATCGTATTGCATAAACATAATACAACGGGATAATTATTTCTGGTTAATCAGCTTACCTTATGAACACTTTCAGGATCCTTCAACCATGCTTTATACATTTCTTCGACATAAACCGAAGAACTGCCATTTAGAAACGGTTCTTTGGATGTTTTGGTCAAATATGTTCTAATACTATTAACATCTGATAACAAGCCTTTTCGTAAAAGCAAATAAGATTTTCTATACAACAAAGCACTAAACGTTCCAATTTTAAGTGCAGATGACATAGCCATGATGTTCAATAAATAATTTTATAAATAATCCAAGTCTTTTTCGATGAGATTTTCAGATTCTAGTCCTTAATCTGCGAAAATATACTTTGAAACGTGCCAGCTTGTAGCTTTCTTAATTAAAAGCGTTTGTTTCGGCCCCTTAATGTGGTATTATTGGAGCAAAATGTGTTATAATAAAAATCTTGGAGGCAATTTAAAATTGTTATCATATCCAGAAACTTCAAAACCCGTGAATATACATAAACAAACCGGAACAAGCAGACACAATACACAGCTACATTCACATAAACGTAGGACGCGAGAAGGAGAGGCACGTTTTGGCAATGACCTTAAAAAACGTCAGGTCGGTTGCGGTGTTCTCCAAAAATAACTTTGGTGGAAATCAATAAAATTGCAAGCTATAATTTTTTGTCGATATAATATGGTGATCAAATATATTTTTGAACAAACGTCTGCGATTCTATGTTTATAGTGTTACTGTGTGTGGCGTTATAACGGAGATGCCAGATGCCTCGTGTCAATATTTTGTTGCGATGCGATTTCAGTGGATTTCAGAGAACATACTTCTACGTCATAAAATTTTGCCGCGAAAAACGAAACAAAAACTATACATTTTAAAAAACAGTTTAAAAATGCAATTGTTTGATATTATTTAAAAATAACTCAGAAAAGGCCACAAAGTTATTGTAAAAGAAATAACAACATCACTGGTAGAAGATCTGTTAATGATGTGCTTTGGAAGGAAGGCAAATGGAAAATATTGTTCGTTGGTAGAGGAAAGTTTTAAATTTTGTGTTATGACAAGTTAATAGCTTAGAAAGACTGAAAAATTCTAGAAAAAAGCATTTAACTTTTTATGAGTTAAAAATTTCAATACTATTGAATTCAGGGAAAACATTTTAGAAGTTATGATTTCTAAGTGCATAATATTTGGCATAGTACTGAGATGGCGAACTCAAACTCTAGAGATGTGAGTAAGTTTATACTGTACTTTTTAAAAGAAATAGATGACGTAAAAGTGAGTGAAAAAATATCAAGCCACAAACATTGCAGAAACTACATAAATATGAATACGAAACTTTCAAAAATCGTAATTCAATAACATAAGAAATGAATAGCCTTGGACAGAATACGATCAGGAATTTGCCTTTACTTTTACAATAAAGGTTCGAAATAGCAGTGTAACATCCTCACTGAGCTGTATCTAGTGATCTCTTTGACTTAAATATGTTGTAGTGAGCTCAGTGAAAAAAGCAATTGACTTTCGACATCTTAAAGATGTTTGTGCGATGTGGCATGAGATATGCACGCTCTATCTGGGATATCCGAAAATGGTTGGCCTCCGCGTAGGACATCAGCCAATTTTTCGACTTCGTCAATCGTGATGCAGTGCTTCAACTTGAGTATGACCACCTCATCTTCAGATATGGAAGGAACTTTTGAGCTCAAGAGAAAAGGAATGTAAAAATTCAAACCGTCTCACGAAAATAGGACAGAAATATAGCGCGACGTTTAAAATCAACATTTTCATGTTTCGAATGCAAACCTACTCAAAAATTTCCAACAGGGGGAGGGGGGGGGGGCATAAAGTTTTGTGGGGAAATTTAACAAAATGCATAAAAAATGCTACTTACGTTTCTAAAATCCAGGGGGATAGGCAATGACCCTCCACCTGATTACCCAAACGACGGGCCTGAATTTCTGCACAAAACCCAATTTTTACCGAGAAAAATACCGTATTTCTGTTTTTATTCCGCGAAGTACGATTTCTTATATCACTATTACTATTGTCGGCATCGCCATCCCTACCATTATAAAAATCATAATAATTATAGTAAATTTTTTCTTGTTCAGTTGCATTTATATAGATTTTTTTTTTCGGAAAATTGAGCCTACTAGTAAACGTATTCATATAGGACTCTAGTAAAAACTGTAATGGTTCCTATAAATATGATGTTCAATGTTTGGCCTTCTTTTTAATATAGAAGAAGGTGAATCGAGTTTTTTATTTTCATTGTTTTTCTTTATTTTTCAGTTTTTTTCCTTGACATTAAAAAATATTTTTTCTATACCTTTCTTTTAATTTCTCTTTATTTTAACTCACTGATTCATTGATGAGTTAGGGCTTGGCTCCACATCAGCAGAAAATCGACCGAAACCGAAAAACCGTGTACTTCATTTCTTGTAAATTCAGTGCCTAAATTTTCGGTTTCTGCCTTCGGTTTCGGTCGGTTTTCTGCTGATGTGAAGCCAGCAGGTCCTTACTTGCATTTAAAGCTATGCACCAATACAGCTTTCGAAATTTTTGCTGCTTCTTTTTATGTCTTTGAAGATCCCACAAAACGCTTCGTCAACGTAACCTTTTTTTTTTCTTGCCTTATAAAAATGTTCAGTGATAAATTTTAACACTAGTATTTTAAATAAATGAATAGTTGTTTATGAACACTGAACTAACTTTGGCCTTCATTTTTTAAAGATTAAACATTCCATTATTTTTCAGTTAATTTTACAATTGTAACGAATTAGAGTAACTAAAAGGAAAACTTGATATTTTCCCCCCAGATTGCAATAGTATAAAACATGTTTATATTTGAAAATAAATAACGGTTGAAATTATTTTCTTCCTCCCAAAATATCAGGGGGGGGGGGGAATGCTGCATAAGATGATTTCTTTTGGAATAAAAATGCGTACGCAATGTATATGTGTATTCTCTCCAAGATAAATAACTTAAAAATTCTAAAAAAGCAGATAGATTTTTGCTCTTTTAAATTGTACTTTTTTCTTTGTATGAGTAAGTTAAGCTTGCTTGCATGATGTCAAGTGATTTACGGTGTAGGCAGTGTTTACATATGCTTTGCTCACATGATGCGATTGCGCTGCGTTAGCAAGCGACGTTCCATTCAAAAACCGCTTAGCCCTTTGAGCGGCCGCGACGTAAAATTCCCCTTTTAAGCATTTCACTGGGTGAATTTACCGTCCAGAATTTCGGAAAAAATACTTCTCCAAAAAATTTACTTTGAACTTTATTGTGGCACAATTTTGAAAGTAAAGGGTGCTTTTTTTTCTTTTCAAGAATCGATTTTCTTTTAAACTCTTTAAGAAAAAGAAACAGGGGTGCCTACACGGGGGGGGGGGGGGGGTGGGGGGGGGGATAGTACTGCATAAGTTGCGCCATCAAAATATTTTTTTTGGGGGGGGGGGATTTCTTTAAACTAATTTGATTATTTATTTAAATTATTTTTTAATTTATTGTTTTCAATTTAAATTATTTCTTTTATTTGTTTATTTATTTATTTTGTGTGCGTGTGTGTGCTTGGAATGTCTGGAAAGGAAAAAAAAAAAAAAAAACAATTCTACTATGCGCGTAATTCGAACTTAAAAACAAATTAACAATATATAAAAAAATAATAGTTATAATTTAAAAAAGTTAATAAATAATTTAAAAAAAAGCAAATAAATAATATTTAAAAAAATAAAATAAAAAAGAGGGGTAAAAATTCAAATAAAAAGCACAAGAGGGTTGTGAAAAATGGGGGGGGGGGGGGGGGGGGATGGGCAGTGGGTACCCCTAAAAAGAAATAAAAACATGAAAAAATGCTTCACGAGATCTACTTTATTTTTCTGCGTACAAAACGCAGAACAAGTTAGGCCAGGCCCGTATTTAAGGGGTGGGTTTTTAAGGTTCAAGCCCCCTCCGAAATGTTTCAAAACGGTTACCAAAATGTTTTTCATAGTTTCTCACTGAAAAAATTATTGTTGCTATTTTATTTTAATTATGTTATTTACTTAATGAACTGCAACTTAGTTGAAACTGCATTCGAAAAATGAAATTATCATTAGTGAATAATTGTACAAATTGTTTTTCTGCAATATGTAAATTTTTATTTTAGCTCTTGCAAACGTAATTTCCTAAGACTCCCTTCAAATTTTAAATACCACAATAAAAAAAAAAAAAAAAAAAAGCACCAAAATTCTTCGAATTCGTGAGTACCAAACTGTATATTCAACACATCTTAGAGGTGTCGTAAGATAGAATTTCGCAGGGACGTCATTTCAAGTTTTTCCAGGGGGGGTGGGGTGGGGGGGGGGGCAAAGGGTCCAAACACAATGCAATTTCACCGAAAAACATAAAAAACCCTACCCACTTATATGTAAATTACTTCTCAAAGCCAGGGGGGCGGGGGCGGCAATTGACCCCCCCCTGCCCACCCTAAATGACGGGCCTGAATTTCGAAAGTATTCCTTGGAATGCGCGTATATGAGTAAATTCTTTTATCCAGAGTTTTTTTTTTCTTCATTGAAAAGATGAGTCCTTTTTTTTTACATTTTTCATGTTAATAACCTTTTAACATCTATTGTAACAAAAATCAGTAGAATATAGAACATGAAATCAAATTTTATAGACTTTATAGATTTCACGAGAAATAATTCTGGTAAGACCCTCCCCGAAACTAAGATCTAGCTACCAGGGCCCGATTAAGATATCACGGGGCCCTAGGCCAAATACTTTTTTGGGGCCCCCTGTACTGAGGCTTTACAATTTTAGGCATAGGATAAAATAAATTTATGCATTGACTACAGCAATTTAGCCATTTGGGGACCCCTAAACTGTGGGGGCCCTAGGCCGCGGCCTAGTTGGCCTATTCAGTAATCAGGCCCTGCTAGCTACGGCCCCGAGTTAGTTCACCGAACTAGTAGTTGGGAATCCTTAACCACTATGAGAAAACAAAACTTTATATTTCTGAGTGTATATCCGAGTAAATTTTAAAAAGAAAAAGTTTATTAGGGAAACGAACCATCTGGAAACTAGATAAATAATCTGTTGCGCAACATACTTTTATGCTGCAGTAAGCGTGTTTTTTAAGTTGAGATTTCAGATATGTCACAACTGAAGAAGTATTATTTGAAGCATACGAATAATGACAATCATTCTATACAGTAAACCCT
Organism: Uloborus plumipes; assembly: GCA_038373865.1. Lineage (NCBI taxonomy): Eukaryota > Metazoa > Arthropoda > Arachnida > Araneae > Uloboridae > Uloborus > Uloborus plumipes. Next base: position 59,532 of record JAXGGA010002539.1, read on the forward strand.
CATAATTCTGAACCCTATTAAACCGGACTTCACTTAACCCGGGCAGCGATTTGGACATATAGTGAAACCCCGATTTTATGTTTCTCAAGGGACTGGGTGAAAAAAAAAAACGTAAAATACGGGGGATAAAAAGGACCTGCTGGAAAAAAAAAAAAAAAAAAAAAAAAAAAAAAAAAAAAAAACAAATTGCGGGTAAAACGTAGATTCGGGGGACGTAAAATCGGGGTTTCACGGAACATACTACTCGATAGATAAAAGGCGAGGGAGGTAGCACAATAATGTACTGTCGTGCTAAGTGCAAAAGTGGTTATCTGCAGCTGAGCTCAAACTGAGACATAACTCTTTAAAGTTTTGCGCCACCATGTATTTGATTCTGATGAAACTTTTTCAGAATTTTTTAAAAAATATTTCCCGTTCTTAAATGAACATATGATTTGGTATTTATGTGAAATACGTCACAAAAAGCCACCTGGTGGCGATAACTCCATTTTGTCAAAAAGTGCAGATACGGCTTTTGTGCTGTATTATATTTTATATAAATTTGGGAGCTGTTTTTGAATTTTTTTCCTAAATGCAGTTTTTTATTTCATTCTCTTGAATTCAAAATACAATTTTTAGTCAGTACCAGGGTTGCCAGATTTAAGAACTGTAAATACGGGACAGGCTCTTGGGGGGGGGGGGGGATTGAGAGATGAAGTCTAAAGGTTGAATTTTTGCAACCTTGACTTTGATATTAAACGTTTCTCACAAATATAAATGAAGAAAAAAATACACAATGATCATATGAATAAAAACTTCATTTTTTACCATTGCATAGTTATTTTTCGTCATGAATATTGGTGGGGAAAGGTTTTCCACTAATTATTGTGAAAATTCGTATTTCCCTGTTGTTAACCCCCTTTTTCCTGACGCAGGCCGTCATTTCAAATTTTGCCGGTTGGGGGGGGGGGGGAGGTAAATTATACCAAATTTCAATGTAAATTATACCAAAAAAAGCAAAAGCCACGCCCACTTATATGTAAATACATTAATTTCCAAAACCAGGGGGAGGCGAGGCCATTGACCACCCGTCCTGATGTCTTAAATGACGGGCCTGTCTTGACGTGAAATATTTATTAGTCGCTTCTACTGATGACTAATGTTTAGTATGTACTTTTTCAAAAAGCTAGACGTACCAATGGGGAAATTTGAACGCAAAACAATTTTAATGAGTCATTCACAAAAATGTTGATTACAATTAAGTAGACATAGAATTAAACCGTACTACTTGAACTCACTACAAGAAGTTTCCCTAAAACAAATAAAAAAAAATCAGTATTCAATATCTTTTGGGAAAAAACTGTACAGTTTTGTCAATATTGTAATATGATAATTATTCTTATATAACCTCGGAAAATTCCTTTTTTAAAAATCATATTTGCTACTAGATTTTACTGATGTAATAATTCTTTCTAAGTTTTGATGGTCTTTAGGATGCCATAAAACTCACTGTAATTTATATTTCTGTCGCTCATTGTACAAATTATGCATCTTCATGTTTTTATTTTAAAACGCGTATTTGTTTGCTAAATGGAATAACATTTAGGAACATCTTTTGGTATAAAAGCGAAGCGAAGCAAATTTCAAAAAATTGTAACTGATTGATTAAAAAAAAAAAAAATCTCGTACCTAATGGTAGCTGAACACATATATATCTTTTATTATTGAAAAATTGAGAAGGGCTTTTTATATAATAAGTCATAGTAAAATCATTTACAAGGAGAAACACCACTTTTACAATGACCGTTTGTTAAATTGATTGTCACAATAATTTCTGCTCTAAATTAGAACACTAACATTACTTGAGAACAGGAAAATATTATAATTCAATCAATTTTCATATCACTCACTCTATTTCACATCTTTTGTTTTACTTCATTTTTTTTCTGAAAATAATTTTCCGTTTTGTAAAATGCAGCTTCTAGTCAGAATACAGGACTTTAGCCGTCCCGTATCAAGGTTCTCCGGGACGCGGGACAATATTTCAAAAAACGGGACTGTCCCTTGAAATCCGGGACGTCTGGCAACCCTGGTCAGTACAGTAGGTTGTTTATGCACCTTGGCTCAGTTTACTGTCCGTGTCCAATATCGAAAGGCGCGCCTAGCTACGTTGAACGGCTCTATTTCGAAAAGAGGCGACAGCTTGATTAAGAAAATGCTCCATGGTAGCATTTCTGCTTAGTCCGATATTTTATTTTTCCAGAACTGATAAGGAAGGGGGGGGGGAAAAAGAAAAAAACATCAACGCAAAACAACACATCAAATAAAGGAACCGAACGAAAAACAAAGTAACCTTATAATGGAGGAGTTCCCTTCAGTCAAAACTACTACTTCTTGTTCCTGAAATTGATAGAATGATATAAAAAATAACATGGGCCCGGAAAATACTTTAATTTACCCAACAGTTTATTTTTTATTATTTTTTAAAATACCCTCTCTTGAAAACGGGGCGTGGTTTTTGTGACGTCAGTGGTGCACCTACCAGCTCTCTTTCCAATAATAACATTATTTTGCTTGACTTGAGTTGTCCAATCGCAGGAATCGGTGACGTCACGACCTTCGTCATCTCACTACAACCAATTAGATTTCGCGCTTACGTGCACCACTGACGTCATGCGCAGATTTTTTTTTCGGAAAGGCATCTGCGCACCGGTTAAAATAATTCATAAAAAATATGCAACTGTGTCAAAAAAAAAAAAAAAAAAAAAAGGTCAGTTCCTATATTTTGAAGCATGTTTTTTCAGAAAAAAATACTTTTGAAATTTCGGAAACTCCCCCATTCCTTTTCTCTTTTATCACTGTCCTCCTATTTTATCAAAATAAGTATAGACCTGAGGCATGCGCAAAAGCGTCCGAGGTCGCCTGAAAAAAATCAAACTGTATAGGCTGCAAAGCAGTGAGGTACCGCCCCTAAGCAAGGGGTACCAAGTGCGGTCGTTCGCTGATATTCTAATTCCACATTAGCTACCAGTTTTTTTGGCTCTCTTCACTCTATAAGAGGATTTTTGCCTCAAACTCGGTTACTTTCCTACTCCATGCTGATGAGGGCATAATAAGCACGAAACTGCAGTCCGTGGATGGAAATAACCGAGTTGGCGGCGTATTGCATGAAAAGGCTGTTTTGTTTGGTCCGGACTTTCACACATTCGGACGAAACAGATCCCCTATTAGTCCGGATTAATTAGGTTTTAATGCACAAACGCTTTCGTCTGATGAATGCAACATTTCAAAACAAACAATCAGTTCCTGCTAAATGTAAGCATATCCAATGCTAATTTTGAAAAAGTAAAACTAGATTAAAGCATTACATTATGACTTCACTTCAATGTAGTTCATTTTAAAAACTGACATGAAAAATTTTTCGCACGAAAACTAAACATGACTTTCTGTGCAACATTTCTCTTTCTTGGTGAACAGTACTTGTTTTTTGAGTAAATTGCTTTGTGCATTATTCAAGTGCACTACACATTCTAGGACCTCCGCACCTACCACTACATGCGGTTGAATCGGCTTGATGTGGTCCTGAAGAGAGCTCTTTTTTTGATTCAGACCAGGAGCCGAGCAACTCTTTGACCAACAGCAACATCCCAAGAGGTATTGCTTTGGAATGGAAGCTTGGAGGACTTAGTGACCACGAACATATTCAACGTGCCCCAATCGCCATTAGTCAACACGAAGGATCTGCGATCGGTTTGCATCGAACCCGGAATAATCCAGCTTATAGTCCGATGCCTCACCAAACAATCTGTCACAGGAGGCAGCAAGGGGGAGGTATTTGGGTTGTAAACCCCCAGGAACCCTTAATTTTAACACTAAATTCTATTATAATAATTTAAAAACACGCAAGGACTATCATGGCACTCCTTCGGCCTTCCAGGAGGTAAAATCTGGCTGTACTAGTGGAATTCCTTATCAATGTTATACAATCTTGTTATAAAGGCTATTGTTTTGCATTAGGAAAAAAAATGCTATTGATTGTATTAGGAAAAAAATGTGTCTTTTTTATAAGCCAAAAGAGAGCAATTGTCTGAAGAAGCATTTTATTTAACATTTTTTGTTTCAAGCCGGATGAAATATATGTGTGTGAAATTGAAACTTATGCTTTCCGGTTAACATTTGTAAACATTTTAAAGAATATTAAGAAGAAAAAAATTCACCTTTTTGATAAAACGCGTATCGACGCACAATAATGCGTTGCTCATTAAGTATTCTGCCTATGTATACAAGTATCAAATTTAATCATACTAATTTGGTGATTTAGTTTCAGAAGGTCAAAAGCAGCTCGATACTGTGATTCGTTCAGCTCATTAGACAATAGCCTGTAATCAATTAATCAGTTAGACACTATTTTTTTACTTGTTTATACAATCCATTTTTTGTAACATTCGTACGCATTCAGTTCATTCACAATAAGCGATTCTATTACAATATTGTTTCTTCGTTGTGACAATGATGATTGTCACTTTCCCTCTCATCGTCACATTCCTCTACTCTCTCATTAAATAAAATCACTCAAAACTCACGGCTACCGTCAAACGCTTAATCAAGTCTTCATTTCATCTCATGCTTCCTCGTTTTCACACTTGTCAATAAGCAAAGCTTTTAAAATTCAGAATAGAACTTATGCGTAGGAGGATTCTATAGTCTTTTATCTTGTCTTGTTTAGCGATAAAGGTTTTTTTTTTCAAAGTACCGTAAAGTCAGGTTACTTGGACCCACAAGGAGGTTACTTGAGCCCACAGCAAAATGATAAAATCTGGGTTTGGTACTAGCATTAGAGACTGCAGAGTGCTTCTACCTAGAGGAGAAACGAGGAACTACGTGCAAGTCTTCAACTAATAAGTACCAAACCTAGATTTTATCATTTTACTGTAATGGGCTCAAGTAACCCCTTAGGCTCCAAGTAACCCGACTTTACGGTAGTTAAACTGTTCACCAACTTTGCTTCCAAGATTCTTCAGAATTCGCATTAATAGAAACGAGTAAAAGTCGTTTTTCTGCATTCATAGTATCAATACAGTGGAAACAACTAGTCTAGTTCAATTAATTTATTCATAAGTCTGTCTTTTGTGTATTAAGTTTCTTTCTTTGCTGCTCACAAACAAAATGTTCCATTTTCATCGTTCTCCATAAAACAAGAAACTCTAAAAATGGCCTCAAAACCAAGGTTAGGTTGATACGCAGCAAGATTTTATTCTGCCCATAGACGGCTGGTGCACTAAAAAAGTAGGGGGGGGGGGAATGCATGGGTTAACATGGCAGCATCTCCGAAGTTTTTTCTTTTTCAAAATTTGGCTTTATTATTAGATTTTAGCCTTTCTGATAAAATGACCACTAAAAAATGTTGAATCTGGCCTAAAAATCAAGACAGATCGCCGCCATTGACGTTCCATTCTTATTAAATAACATGAAAAAAGTTCAATTTTTGAAATTTCCATTTTTTATTCTCCTGAAATAAATCCATTCACTGAGCAAAATTTCATTTTTTAATTGATCATTTTTTTTCTCTGAAAAGTGAGGCGGCAAGCCCTTTTTACTTTTGGCAGTGTGGAGGCAGTCACACCCTGGCTTCCCTCTATGAGACTTATTTTGTAATCAGCAAAACGGTTTTAATGTTATTAATCAAACCTGAAATGATTTGCAGCGTAATCAAATTGAGATAGAAATTTAGTTCGTGTTAGAGAATCTATAAGTGAAGGTAGGCTCATTTACTTCTGGACGAACTTCAGGTTCTACTATCAATCATAATATATGTTACCTGAATTACCGAAAAATGCTCTAAATATAAAGAAGTTCTTTTAAGATACAAAAGAAAATAACGTTTGTTCGGTCACGCTTTGTTTCAAATTTTTAAAAATTTTAAAAAGTCAATTTAAATGTTACATAATCTAACTTTACTGCGAATTTTTTTTTTACGACTTAGTCTTGAGTTTGCTCCAGTGGCAGATGAAGACCGTACAAGATCTTAATTCCGGAATAAAATCCGACCGGATACGATCGAATAAGAAAAGTGCGGTTCCGCTATTTTTAGACTTCTAATATTTCCTGTTAGATATCGCCAACGGGGATGATATCGATGAAGAGTGCTCTGTGTGAACTCGGAAATAGTATCAGCTGCTGTTTCACAGGATGTGACACAAAATCAAATTTATCTTCCAACATCATTTGTCAGAAAATGACCTCAAAGAAACCAGTACATTTTGCTCGCAAATTATTTTTCTTTTATAGAGTTTGTAAAATGTATCGAATAAAAAGTAATTTTAGAGAATGTAGTTGAAGTTCTTTGGAAGGTACATGGGAAAATTGCTTTTTGTTCTTTTTGTGGTGAAGCGATCTTTTGAAGATCTAAAAACATTAATTTAGTTTAAAAATGCAAATAAGCTCAATCTTTCGGGTAGTTTAGTTTCAATTTCTATTATTCAGGTTTTGAGTTACTATAAAAGATTATCAAAGACCCTTTGCTTTAGTCTGAAATACAAATTATTCAGATGGTTAAATTTCGATTTTAAGCCATTCAGAACAACGATAGGGAGAAGAAAACACTCTCTTTTTCGAAATTTGTTAAATAGTCACAATGGTAATCAACGAGTCTAGTTGATCTTACTTAACTTAGTAAGAAGAAAATAGTTATAGAAAATATGCTTGATATTTCGTACAATTTTAGCCATTGCGCATTTTAAACAGTACTCAAAATTTATTATTACCTGCATACTATTATACCCCGTGTAACCAGAGAAGGCGGCCGGAAGTGAAATTTCCCCTGATGGTTGTCATAGTTACGGCGCTATGGACTTTTCTCCCACTTGGCTTTAGTAACAATGGTTAAATGCAAGCGACTGAAATTGTTTTGTGCGTAAACTATCATTCAATCAACGTTAATATAATACTGTAACGAGTCCGTAGCACCCTCAACTTTCTTAAATAAGCATTCCAATCTTGAGGAAGTAACTATAAATTTATTTACAATTGTGTACACTTAGTTACAATAGGAGCAGGAAACAATTGCTAAACATCCAGCAATTAGGTAGCAAACAGTACACTGTACTCTCAACAGTAACTCAGCACCACGTATCTAACGTGAACAGTAATTAAGAAATTACAAACATTCGCCCAAGCGAATAAAACGAGTCACCAGAAATCAAATCTGAAAAGAACTCACTAACTAACTGTGTTCAAGGCAGTTGGACAGCTATTTATACTCGGAAGGAAATTTCTTCAACGTTCTAGCAAAATCCAGAGTGTTCGTTCCTTCACAAACTTAAATAATCCATTCAAGAAAATTCTAGTAATAAAAAAAGAAAAACCTACAACCTTGCAGCTCAGCGCGAAAATGTCTTCATGCTTCTTAAATGTAGGGCAAGTGTAAAAACTACAAAGTGTTACAGGGCCGGTATACAAATGATAAAAGTGATATCTTCAGATACTTTTGCAACATGTCGCCAGATAAAACCAAAACTAGTGAAAATGATGCAAGGCAGGAAAAACAACAACTATTTACAGGATTTGTAACAATACTTTTTGAAGTATTTATGTAACGGATATTCATGATGGCAGGTCTTGCTAAAAAAAACTATTTAGCAATAGATTCCATAGAAAACGTTGAGAAGTAACTGAGATACGAGGACATAAATAAAAGCGCAAGCCTTATTCGATTAACATAAATTAAATGAAATGCCTCAACAGCCGTGTACAAAAGAGTCAAACTGTTGTCTTTCGTGCGGTTTCCATGGATATGATGCAAAATTTCTAAAACTGATACGCCTACTTTAAAGGAACTGATTATAAAATCTCTTAAAGCACTATGTTTTTTTTTTTAAACTAATCTTTAATGATTGCTGATTTGGTATAGTCGGATTTGATGCACATGATTTTGTTAATACAGTAACCCCTCGTTATATCGCGCTTTTCGGGGGACAAAGAAAAAAGAGCGATATATCCGAAAGCGATATATAACCGAGGTTATAAAAAATAGTTCTTCTCTTTTCTGTTGGGAAGCAGAACTGGTGGGAAGCAGTTTCCAACTCAAGATGAAATATCTTGCTGATATGCACGTTTGTGTGACAGGAATTGCCGCTGTTTTTCCAGGGAATTCAGAAGAATAGAAGAATCTTCGTTTTGTTCATTGACAAAATAAAGAAAGAGAGTTTTTCTGACTTTTACCATACGTTTTCATAAATGGTTTCAAACTTAAAGCAAGTTTTCTTTTATAAGCTTTGATATTTCGGGAGACACAAGAAAAGAGCGATATATCCGAATGAGCGATAAAACGAGGCGCGATATAACGAGGGTCTACTGTGCTTTTATTTTGTGACCTTAAGATGAACCAATTCCTGTAATTCTCTTTATTTATCATAACATCCCATTATATACTCCTGTGCGTATAACTACCCCCAGGTTGGGAGCTACTGAGCTAAAGCGAGGTTTTGGGGTCTCCCCATCCCCAACGCTCTTGGTATAAACATTTATTGTCATTCTAATACGTTATTTTATATACGTGTAAGAGGACTGTTATGCTCATTTTCCCGGAAGATAAGCTCTGGATGCGGTACTGACCCAAACATTGAAAAGTCAAGTTTTTTACTGTCCGAATGACATACAAAATGAAGAACATTACCTTGACTGAATATCTTATATGCTCAAAAGATATGCAAAGTCAGCTCTTCACCTTTCCATTCAGTCTGCTGCTCCGATTTCGAAAGGATGAAACAATTATCTGAGATAATTATAATTGAATTCATTATCAGAGAAGATTTGATCTGAATGTGAGGTACACCTGTCGCTGCTTTATACTTTTTGATAGATAAAAAAACTGACATTGATGTTACGTGTAAGCAATTTATCAGAAACTCTTCAGCAGCTTGTCGATGCAAGCAGATTTTCATTGTTAACGACTAATGATGATATACATATTGGTTGCAGGTAAACTTGTTATTATTATTATTGCTGTTTTTTTTCCTTTATATTTTCTACTTCTACATTTTGGGTTTTTATTCTCCGGGCTGCCCACGAAGGGGTCAATAGTTCAGACAGCGCCATTGAAGTTTTCAGCCGGGTTTAAAGGGTTTTAAGCACTCCCTAAATGATTAGAAGTGGTTTCTTCAACTGAGTGTCCCATGTTTAGGTATCTTTTTACGCGCTCTGTTCCACTACACGGTAAAAAATGAATGTTGTTTTTACAGTATAATACAGCTAATTTTATAGCAATTAACTAAAAATGACTAATTTTACAGTAATAAACTGTAAATTTGCTGATTTTACAGTTTATTACAGTGCATTTTAGTTTTAAACGGGAACCTCTGCTGCCAGAATGATACTATTGCTTTTACAGTATAATACAGCTAAATTTTACCGCAATAAACTAAAATTGCTTACTTTACTATAAGAAACTGTAAAATTGCTAGTTTTGCAGTTTATCATTGTGTATTTTACAGTTTTAAATTGGAACCTCGGCTGCCAGAATTATACTGTAGAAACAATAGTTCACTTTTTGCAGTGTAAATATAAAAAAACCTCTCCCTTCTTGTTACAAGAGGGCTATATAAGAGAAAACAGAAGTTTTAACTACTGTCTGAGCCCCTTTCTTCAAGAGGCTAATGCCTCTTAAGAAAATGCGCCAAAGATGTCAGATTTAATTGCGTTTTTCTGAGCTATACTGAGTGTTTTTTCTCTCCGTAATCTTTGTTACTTAGCTTTGATAACAATGTTTACTTGAACTCAGTGCAATAAGTGCAGTGAACTCTCACTTATACGCCGGCCCAAGGGACGAACAAAAAAAAGGCGCATAAGTGAGAGAGGCGTATAAGTGAACAAGCCTATTTAAAGGACTAAAACGCAACACAGATTCTAATGAGAGAATGAATTAGAATGTTTCTATAGAAAAGGGACATATTACTACGATTTGGCAATTACTCTAACGTAACTACAAGGATAAAGGTTAAACATAAATAGTAGCATAACTAATTACAAACTTTGAAAAGATGCAAAATATATAATTGTCCTTCTCGGAACTCTAGTTCATGCGGGAAAAATGCCTTCCGTGAGCAATAAAGGCGAAAGATTAAAGAGGAAAGTGAAGAAAAAAGCTTATTTTTTAAAGAAAAGAAATTAATTTTTTTACATTTTAGGGAAAATTCGGCGCATAAGTGAAATATTTATCTTTAGAGAGACGCATAAACGAATGATAACTATCATTATTTTGCTATGGAATTTGCTGGGACCATTTAAAATCGTCGTATGAATGAAAAAGGCGCATAAATGAGGCGGCGTATAAGTGAGAGTTCACTGCATCTATTTAGTGTAAGAGATATTTTTGGCACTCTTCAAGTATATTTTCCACATTTAACACCGAAAGTAACGCTCAAAAATTTAGTGAAATATAATATTTTAATGTTTTAATGTATAGTATTTTATTGTTTTTCTTAATAAAAATTTAGCTTCAAATAAAATGGGGGGAAATTCCGTTTGAATTCTTAAAAGTATTCCACATGAACGTTTTTTAGTTGTATGATATTCGAAAATAAGTTTTATTATAGTATGTAAATCCAACGATTCGTGTTCTCAGTTTTTGTTCTTTTACTTTATCAAGGTAAGTTCTGTTTATGAAAAAAAGATATAAAATGGTCATAATAGACTACATGTTATTAACATATCCAACAAATAAAGAATGTAAGAATGAAGGCTTTCACTGCCGGAGTAAATACTAGTTACGGATTCCGGACTGTTGTGCCGTGGTCTGAATGGCTTTAATCCATACGTTTCGATCGCAACTGCGGCGGTCATCTTCAGTGGGTGTGGTTGATAAATTTGGCGACTGATGCGAAATTTCGAACTGCTGCAAGAAAGTCGGCGATCGCGGAGCACACTTTCAGTAATGGAATCCATGATATAAAATTCAAAGAGGCCAAAATAATTTCACGGACTTCAAATTTTTTCCCCAGATTGCATAGAGAGGCCATTGAAATTTTCAAACACCCAAATAATTTTAACAAGAAGGAGGAAGAAGTAAAAGTTAACAAGCTTTGGCATCCAGTCATCTGTCAATCCCGAGTCGGAAGGTAGAGGACGCTGCGTTTTCAATTTAAAATCTTGCAGCAGTTCGAAATTTCGCATCAGTCGCCAAATTAATCAACGACACCCACTGAAGATGACCGCCGCAGTTGCGATCGAAACGTATGGATTAAAGCCATTCAGACCACGGCACAACAGCCCGGAATCCGTAACTAGTAAATAAAGAATGGTTTATCTCATTTGCAACTTTGTATTTTAATTTAAGAATTAGCGACGGGACCCAAGAAAGAAAATTAGAAGTTGCTAAAAAGGCTGGGAATCTTCGAAAAAGGTCTCTGTTCCAGAATGAAGTCATTCAAAAACTCAGGATTGCATAAGTGGTACTTATGACAGCAATTGAAAAAAAAATATAGGGAATTTTTTTTCATCGGTGATTGAAATGAAAATTTATTTCGAAATCTAAAAGGGATTTTATTATTTTTTTTTTTGCTTATAAGGAAGTGAAAAAGCTACAAAGTGCTTTGAAACAGCAATAAAGCGGTTCGAAAGGGCAACACGGTGCTGCACCTTGCCAAGAAGGCCTATAGTAGGGGCAAAGTTAACTATAGGCACTATTGAAAAACTATAGAGGGTATGATCACATTATGTGCACTGCGAAATTAGCCTTGCCTTAACTATCGAGCCACTTTGTTTATGTGCTTCTTATGCTTCTTAAGACATACATACGCACTTGGATCTTATTTTTGTAATTTTCACTTCAAAAACACCGTTTTTCAACACCAGGTTACTGGTGGATGCCTGTTACAATTTCAGGTAAAAAAAAAAAAAAAATAGTAGTTTACTATTTTAGAGTTAAAGGGCAAAATTAGCACATTTTTAGAAACACAAGATTTTAAAATTAAATTGGTCTAGATGCACAATTTCTGTCGAAAAACATTCCTCATTATGTTGTATGCCTCATTAAAGATGCTAGAGAAAATAGTTCGCTGCTTGAAATGAACAGTGACATATTTATTTGCAAAACACTTTTTTTCACTAGAGCGTTTCAAAGTTTTTGCAGTAAAATGGTATTTTGAAGTAAAATGGTATTAAGGGTACTTATGCCGAATCAACTTACAGAGACATAGATGTTCCTCCTCTAAGCACTTCTTCAGAACTGATGCAATGGCGGCTGTATCGTTATTTACTAGTAGAAGCGCGACAAAATAATAACGATGCACAACGACACCAACGACTGCTGTGTGATATTTTGAAACTAGAGATATGCCAATATTACCACAAGAAAGAGTAAAAAAAAATGAATTTTTTGATGTAATAAAAAAAAATCGATTTTTGCAGATATGCCACTGTTCATTTCAAGCAGCGAGTTCTTTTTTCACTATTTTTTAATTACAAAAGAACAAAAGAAAAAAAGATTTTCCCCGAAATTTTGATTTTTAAATACTCCCTAAAAACTTTCTTATGAGCTAATATTTAGAAAAGTGCCAATTTGAGTCCCAAGTGAATTTTCACTAGTATTTCAATAACTAGTTAAAAAAATAATTTTCCCCAGAAAGAAGATAAGGTTCTGCTTTCATTTCATCTAATAACATCAGAAAAAAAAATTATTTTTCAACAGAAAATATTGTTTTTATACATCAAAAATCAGATCGGTAACGTGTCCCCAGTAGCAAAGCTTAGCATGCAAACAGGTCTTGCGCACTTTCTAACTTCCCAAAAAAACGCACTAGCACAAAAAACGATTCTATCTCTACCCCTTTGTTAATATTTTACTTCATTTTTGTTTTAATCGATTTCTGATTTCCTAGCCGATGCGAAATAAGCGTGTCCCAAGTTCCGCCGTCAGAGTGGTAACAATAACTTCCAAACTATGTTTATGCTCCCAAAATCATTTCCTGCACCTATACCACGTGATACTGAGTACCTGGTGGGATGTTTTATCGAATCGTAATTAAAAATTTGCATTTCTGCATCTAAAATTGTAGGTAAGATTTTTTAAAGTGATTTTATAAAAGTGTGTCATTTGAGTCATCAGATCGGTAACACGCTCTAAAATGCGCAGTTTTTATTATTTAAAAAATTATTTTATATATAAGTATAGTCCTTTATTGCAAGTGAAAACCCCACGTGTTTGATTTTGGTTTAGTGCGATCGACTCGGAAATAAAAAAAAAACTTTGTCAGTTTGTCAGATCGGTAACAGTCAGAGCGGTAACATTGAAAAACAGCGAATATGTTACAGAACTAACTCACACGTTTCAGAATTACAAAAAGCAAAAATCTTAGGTTTTAGCCATATATATTGAATATTTTTGTTCTTAAAAAATGAAAAGCAATTAGTTTTAGTACAATTGCTTCATTTGTGGTTTGTATGACCTAACAATAGAAGTTAGTAAAATAAGAAAAATTGACACTGCAGAAATTAAGTTAATTAATTATTATTATTTTATTTATTTATTTTTTTTTCGGTGCTTCAATTTCTCATAACTTCGCTAAATAACTAGATAATAACTAGCATGCTAAATTTGAATTTCTGATCAAGAAATTAAATTTCCTGCAACTAATTAAAGAAAAGCAAGCAGCAGAGTTGTGTGTTGAAAAAGTTGAAGTTGTGTGTTGTTTTAAAACAAAATAAATGTTTTATTAGCTTGGATTTGGTAATCTCATAATTTCTTTTATCTAAAAACCTGATCGCTCATTTTTATTTCCAAGAAATGCTTTTTTATAATGAAATTTGATTTTTTAGCCTAATATATACATTTTAATATAATTATCTTAATTCTATGTTTAAAATGCAAGGAAATGATATCATATTTAGAGATGTTAACGAAGACTGAAAGCATAAACTCAAATATGTAGCTCATATTAACATCAGATCTGTAACATTCATCAGATCTGTAACGGCTTAAAAGTGAGTAATCTAAGGAGGGGGTAAATAACTTCCTTGACCTCCCCCCTTTTATTTTCTTGCATTTAGACCCAATTTAGACTAAAAATCCAATGTTAGTTTTTTTCTGCAAAAAATTTTTTTTTTCAGAAAACTCCAACTTTAAATTGGCACTTTTCTAAATATTGGCTCTTATAGCTTTGATTGAAGCAGACAACATCTATTAAGCTATGTAGTTTCTAATGATATCAAAATAATTATGAAGGAGATTCAACCGTTGCGTAATCATATTTAGAATAAAGCACAAAACGGTAAAAACGCGATTCTTCAGAAATTGAGTTTGAAAGAGTTTGTTTGCTGCGGTAATCAGCAATGGCAGAACCGCAGTATAAACCCTTGTAACTCGAAAAACACTCCAAATATTGACAACATCTTAGCATCTTTGGAAAGCTAACAGATTTTTGAGCATTTTGAGACAATAAAAAAATATTGATACTTTGGTCAAGTTTCATATTTTTAAGTATGAACATTAAGGATGCACCGATAAGCAAATTGGCCGATTACCGATTACCGATTAATCGACTAAGCCGATAAGAATGATTTTTTTTAATACTACCAATTTCACCATCTTTTTCTTTCTTTCTTTCCTTCACAACTCTGATTTCAGAAATAGTTAGTAATTTGTTTTTGAGAGAAGATTTATTTATTTCTTCATTTTCCAATTTTCCAATCAAAATTGTATCCAATTTCTTAGAACCAATTTTCATATTACTGTCAGTAAAATTGCATGAACACATTGTTAGTTATGTTAACTAGGCATGAAAATTTAAAAACAAAAATAGGTAGGAGTATGCAGTGAGCCCTCTAAGTTAGGGGTGATTTTAATATCAATTTTTTAATTATTAGTAGGCAGTTAATTCAAGACTCATCATTTGTGAAAATTGGAAGTTGTCTACAAGCACTATGCTAAGGAGAAAAGTATCGACACATAAAAATATTACCATATTGTCTATATCTGTATATTTGTTCAAAATAGGAGAATTAATATATTAAAAACTTTATATCCATTGTGAGGATTGTTATTACATTAAAAACTTGCTCATCATAGTTTCTCGGTTAAGGTATAATTTAAAAATTAATGTTTAAAAAATATTTTTCCCACCGATTAATCGGCAAAATTTTGCCGATTATTAATAATAGGTAAAGTGGCCGATTATGGCTGATTAATTTATATTGCCGCTTAATCGGTTCATCCCTAGGGAACATGCACCTTAAATTGTCGATGAGCTCTGGGTAATGAATTCGATCAATTAAAAAGGGTTTTACCTACATCTTCTTTTTAACAAAAGATTGATCATGTAATGTGCGAATTTCCTTATGTTATTGATGCGCTGAAAAAAACAAAATTGATGATTATAAAATGACAAAACTGAAATATTTCATACGTTTCATGATGAGTTTTCTCCCCTTTTTTAGCTCTTCATTACGTTACTTTCTCTGTACTAATATCCGTCGATTCCATTCTTAATTGTTGCCAATAGTATTGAAAAATTAAAAAAAATATTTAAAAAAAGTTCGTTAATAAAGTTAACGAACTAATTTCAAGTTATTATTGGAAAATTTTCAAATAATGTAGGTTTTTCGACGCTTTCTTTTTCAATTCAAGTTATCGATTTAAAAGCTTTTTTTTTCCCACTATATACTTGTTCGAAATTTACTTTTAAATTGGAGCATAGAAATTTGCCATGCAGCCGATTAGAGGTAAAAAATAGCTTTTTTCTCTTTATGCGCTATAATTAAAACAAAACTGATTTTTTTTCACCTCACATTTCAAAACGAAAAAACTATAAAATAAAGTTAAAAAAAAACTTTTTAAAAATCTACAGATTTTTTCTATAAGCTTGGTTCGCACTAAAAATTATGAGTTAAAAATAAGCATATGATTTTTTGATTATTATACTCAAAAATGGCAATTAATCAGCATAGATCAATTCTAAAACAGCCAAAAAAATTTATTTAAAATTTGAGAAAAGAAATAGGCGGGATATACGTTTGTAGTAGGAAGAGCTTTTACAAAGAGCTTATATTTCACATCTGTTGCCTAATTTCTAATTTCGCCTTTAATATGAAAGAGCAAAACAATGAAAAAATTTCAAATGAACAAACGCACTTAAAATTTTATTTCTTTCATAAATTGAGGGGGAAAAAATCTTTTCTTTTTTTTTTTTTTTGCATTTTCAGATAGATAACCCTAATTAAATTTGAAAGAGTTTTCTTTGAGTCATTTCTCTCTATCTATTGTTCACATGTTCTACTAAAGTATGAACGTTCTACTTGCTTTCACAAGTGCTAATTTTTTTTGTTTTGTATTTTTGAGCGGTGATAATAGTTTTTCAAGGTCAAACATCAGTGCGTGTGAGATTATCAGCTGATCGACTAAAGCAATAAATATCATTCGAAAATTCTACAAATGCAAATAAACAAATACGTAAAACATAAAGTTCGCTACTGATAACATTGGAGATATTTGTTTGAGTTTCAAGCGAGGAACAATTGCGTATGATAGCCTTTCTTGCCCATGGGCACTGCAATAGTTTTTTAGCTAAACATAAGAAAAAAAAAAGGAGAAAATCTGTTTACTGACAATGTGATGTAATATTACCGAATTTTATAAATTTTGGAAAATTGTACAATTAACTCCTTGCCCTTTTTTTTTTTTTTTTGAATTCATTACACATGAATTTTGTATATTGTATGGAATGCAACCGAAGACCCAATGAACTTCTTTCAAACGAAAATAATTCAATTTCGCGGTTTTTTTTGCATAAATTGCATGATATAATTAGAGAATAACATTTTCTGAGCTGCATACTTCAAACGCACTATCTTACAATATTTATGGCAAGTGATTTTAACCGGTTGAAAATCAAGTAGCTGTGAATTTACTTGCGCTTCAGCTTTTGGGTTCTCAAACCTGTTTAGAAGCAATTCTCTGAACCATCAAACTTACAAAATGCAATATTAAATAATTATCCTTTGTTATTTTTTAGCAGCCTTGTTGGCCCTTGCTCACGCCTCTGTCCCAAAAGTTGACAATTCTGGTGGTAACATCGATATCTACCCATACGTGATCCAATCCTTGAGAGAACTGAAACTGAGACAGTTGGAAAACAAAGGTGTGAAAGTTCCAGATGGTGTCCAGCATGCGTCCAGCGTGTGCTACGACGAGCTGGGCTGCTTCGACAAGGAAGGGACTTTCAAGCACGTGAAGCAGCTGCCAGAGCCCCCAGAGACTGTGAACACCCAGTTTCTGCTGTACACCAAGAAGAACCCCCACATGCCTCAAATCATGGATTACACGAAGCCAGAAACGGTGAAGACGAGTAACATTAATCCAAAAGCTCCGATTAAGTTCATCACGCACGGCTTTGGAGGAAAAAACAACTTGACGTGGATCTGGCAAATGAAAACAGCTCTCTTGGAAAAGGTAAAAGTGTGGTCATTTTCTATGTTGGAAAAAATCTACCAAAATATAGGGTGACTAGGTGACCCGTGCGGAATTCCGCAAAAAAAACCCCTCTAAACTTAAAATTTAATACGACAATTTTTATTGGCTTCATTTGCACAACATCGCCATCTACTGTCGTCGTTCTGACAACTTTTCAAAGAGATCAAAGACACGTTCACTTTTACAACTACTACAAAAGTGATACCCTATATTAAAATCAAATACCCAAGGCTACTACTAAACTAAATACTAACGTTATCGCAAAACTACCATAGTATTTTGAAACAATAAAAGTTACAATTAAGGTTTACCGAGCTAAGCCTTGGCTTGAAATGTCGCATTTAAAATTGATTTGAACAACAATGGTATAGCGATTTTAATGGTTGAGCAAAAAATTTAACTTTTTCAAACTTCAATCGCTTATAAGTCGCTTAAACGTGGATTTTCGAGATTCTCGTTACGCGGCGCTAGCGGAGAAACGTTCTAAAGAACGCATTTTTTTTAATCTTTCGAATGAAATCAAAATGGAGATGATACGACAATTATTTCGCTAGATAGAGTCAATTTTGTGCCCAAAAATTGAAGTTCGAATAAAAAACGAACCGACACTTTTTAGAGGGTGGGTCTAATTTTCGTCAATAGCCCGTGGGATAAGCTTCAAAATCATAAATTTTCTTGCAATTCGATAAAGAAATGAGCGAGTTTCGACCGGGTATAGGATTCGGCTTAGAGAAATAATATATGGAGATTGAAAAATAATGGTTCAAACGTACACTCAGGCACATTGAAAATAGCGACCCAAGAAGAAAGTTCCCCCCAAGTTTCGACATTGTACAGATTCTCTGTATTTGTGTCGTTGCTCACCCTGTATTAGTTTAATTGTCTTGATTTTGAGATCAAGTGAGTCTCTCATCTGTATCATTATGTGTATTAAATTTAATTTCAATTCGACGATTTCTTCTTGGGTCGCTATTTTCAATGTGCCTGAGTGTATATGTTACGGCCAAAGCCCGAAGTCGGCCAGTTCGCGAAGTGGCCGGCCACTTCGCGAAATGGCCAATATCGCCTCAAAATGACCGGCCAAAGTCCGATCTTTCCTTGATTTCGGGCTTTGGCCAGCCAGTTCGCGAAGTGGCTAGGGGAGATCGGCCAAAGTTAGAAGAAAAAAGGGCAGGAGAAAATTTTGTGTGTTTGCATATGCTAATCATGATCACATTATAAAGGGCATGAGGAAATTTTGTGTGTTTGCATATGCTAATCATGATCACATTATAGCTGCCATAGAGGAGTTTTTCGACGAATCCGCCCCTCTTAAAGGCCTAGTATCGTTCTTCGGAACAAAGGCCATGGAGATATGGTTTCCCTAGGTGTGTTGTTGGTTGAAGAGAGTGATTTTAGTGAGTAAGGATCTCACAGTACCAGAAAACTCCTGGTCTCTTATGAAAAATTCCTCTCCCTTGGAGAAAACAAAAAGATAATCATATAATTCAAAGAAAGGGTTTATTACATAAAGTTATGAATATCATTATTTGTTGCACCAAGACGAAGTTTTATGACATTTTGAATTTCACAACAGTTTGTTATATTTGCATTTGCAACGATTTGTTGCGCACTTCGTAGTGCAACTGCATTGAGTGTAGCCTTGGCCGCCGGTCAGCGATTGTGAAGAGGCAACGGTTCGTAACGATTTTTCTTCTGTGCCCACGGATGCCAATGTAAGTAGTTTCTCTTGCAAAATGGAAAACTCACTTCTGGAGTACATTTGTCTGGAGTACAGTTGTTGCCTGTCAACATCTGGAACATCCTCTGTCAACATCTGGAATTCGGATGCGTACATTATCTCCAACTTTCGCAGGTGGAAATTTTGCATCTGAATTTTTTAGCATCTTGACACCTTGAGTTTGTAAGCTGGTATGGGCAGCAGACCTCTTTTGCGTGATTTCTTTTTTATTATGACACAGCCTACAGGTAATTTTTAATCCTTCGCCTGCTTCATTATTTATTCCACAAATTGCGTGCATAACCTTTCCGCAGGATCCACAAGAATGGGCAGAACTACACTCCCCAAGTAGCATACTTCGTTTTTTAAAGGTTGTAAAATGGTTATTAACGTTGTGACAACGGATTAAAAACGTTTATAAAACGTTTAAACGTTTTTTGTGCTACCTGGGTCTTATTGACATTCTACACGAATTCGTTCGCATTTGAAAAACGATCCCAAATCACGCGGCGATCCCTTTCATAGTTGCTGTGCTTGGAAAGCATGTACAAATTCTTGAAAATGAGTTTGTTCCATAGTATAACAAAAAACAAACGAATATTGAAAGGGCTTACCTATCCCGTAGGAAAGCACACTAAATCGCAATCAAAACTATTTAGTTGGTGGGCCCGTTAACACAAACGCGTTGCCAGATTCGGCCAGATTGACTTCGGCGCCCCCTACCGAAGTCTTGCTTCAGCACATCGAGCATTGGCCAGAGAGTTCCGGCCACTTCGCGAAGTGACCGGCCAAAGTAGCATTTTCGCAATTTATTTCCAGTACTTCGGACATTGGCCACACGCCCCGGCCAATGCGCGAAGTGGCCGGCCACTTCGCGAACTGGCCGGACTTCGGGCTTTGGCCGTAACATATGTTCTTCTGAGAGTAAGAGCGGTTCAGAAACTAAATTTTTATGTATACTATTCTAAAGATGGTGGTCTTCTCCTGACGCTTGGACAATGTCACACCTGTATTCTAACGCCTGCCACAAACGTTGTAGCATGAACTCAGTCACAAAAGCAGTTGCTGGTGCAGAGATCCAATTTTTCGGTTCATCAAAATTAGTAGGCTTCGGGGTATAAACACAATGTATTTCACATACATCCACAGGAAACAGTTAGATGGTGTAAGGTTTGGTGTGTTTGAGGGGTTAATCACCTATCTCTTGATAGCCATTTTGACAAATTGAATAATAAATGACAAGTGGACATTTACGACAGCACGCAGAGGCATCTATCAGTAACATACTCACACTTTAAAACTCGCTCTTTATTTCAAAATCCATCTAAGATCTTCTTTAACTGCAAGTCCAATTCATCCAAATTGGTAGCTTTATGAAGTTCCACCATTCTTTTTGAATAACCCTATAAGTAATAAACTTAATATTTTTTAAGTTCAATGCTGTGTTGAATTGAGGTGCGTATGTGATTATCAGACACGATATAGTATATATTCGCCTAAACGTGCAACATGCGACAGAACTATATCATAGCGTTTGAGTAACAGTAAACAGTAAAATCGTACTGAATATTAGTATCAAATACTTTGTTAATAGGAAGATCTGAATGTGATCGTTATCGACTGGAGTCTGGGAGCCCGGATTCCGTACTACATTGCCGCAGCCGTGAATACAGAACTTGTTGGGGCTCAGGCGGCCGTGCTCTACTACATCATCAAGGACAACTTCGGGATCCAAGAAAAGGATCTGCACGTCATCGGGTTCAGCTTGGGAGCCCAGGTTGTCGGGTTCATCGGGAAAAGAATGAAGGAAATGAGGGGCACGAGGCCAGGAAGAGCAACAGGTAATGATATTTCTTTCCTTTTTTAAACGTAAATAACGGGTTTGTAAGGGGATTCTTTACACACAGGCATTTAAAAAGTGTAGCAGCACCCTTTGCAATTTCCAGATTCATAAGAAATTCTACAAGCATCCAGATATCATCCATGTCATTAAAACTAATCGCAATATATGGCTAGGACATCCTTACAGATTGAACGACAACGAACCAACCAAGAAGGTAACTTTTTCTTTACCAGATGGAGTTCGAAAGAGTGGTCGACCACCTTTGAGGTTGCTAGACAGTGTTGAAAAAGACTTTTGTGTGATCGGTGCTGGAAGATGGAAGACAATGGTTTCTAACAGGGCAACTGGCGAAACCTTAGTGATATTGTCTTGGCCTGTGGCGCCGAAGAAGAAGAAGCGTATTCTCAGGGCCCGATCAAGCAAAAATAGTGCCCAGGTCCTGGTAAAATTTGGTGCCCCATCACAAGAAAATCCACTCATTTTTATAGTAGTAGTTATAAAAAAAGAGAGAAAAGAAGAAAGACATTTACCTCTTTTTAGTACCCCTAAAATTGTGGTACCAAGGTATATGGACCCGACAGACCGTGTGTTAATCAAGCATTGGGTATTCTTTTTGAATACAAGTTATTATTGAGCATTGGTCACTTTCATGCGTTTGCGGTGTACGAGATGGACGGCGTGTCCTCACCGGGAATAGAACCGGGGACGTCTGTGGTAGAAACCCAGTGTTTTGGCCGCTGGACTAAAAGGCCTCGTAGCCCAGCGGGCAAAGTTGGGTTATATGCTCTCTAAGCGTACGCCACAATACTCCCCTCCTAGTGATGGAGCGGGGAGTGCGAGAGAGCGATTTTGTTCGAATCAGATGGTGCGCCAAGGAGCCAGGTATCCGCGGTCGGGCGCATGTGAGTCTGCGCCAGCGGTCGGGCGGACGAGTGAGTGATGCAGGCGAAGCGGATCCTGTGTTGCGTATGTTCATTGCGCCATCTGTTGCCCGGGTCACCAATTGCGGCGACGAGATGGACGGCGTGTCCTCACCGGGAATAGAACCGGGGACGTCTGTGGTAGAAACCCAGTGCTTTGGCCGCTGGACTAAAAGGCCTCGTAACCCGGCTGGCAAAGTTGGGTTATATGCTCTCTAAGCGCACGCCACACGTTAAAATTTTCTCCAAACAAGGGCACAGCGAGGGAGAGTTCTGGGAGTCAAACGCTCCCCCAAACCATCTGCTTTGACAACTAATGCCAATCCTAATTTGGTAGACTGCAAGGACTATTATGACCTGATGCCCATGTCCAGAACGGCGGATTCTGGCTGTGGTAGTGCTTTCAAATATTTAGTGTAAAACCCCGCAGTATGCAATGAATTATTTAGCACTTGAACGACAGTAGAAAATTCAGAAAATATATTTCCAAAGGGAATGTTGTGTGGAGGAAACTGGGTGAAAATTAAAAAGAAATTTCGGTCGAACTAACAGAACCAGATTAAGATATAGGAAGGCCCTAGATCAAACAATTTTTTAGGGGCCCTCTGTATTCAAACTTTACAACTTTAGTTATGGGGGAGCAAATGCAATTTTAGGTACTGGGAGACCCCTAAAAAGCAGTGGTCCGCTGGCCAAACCTTAGTTGTCCTATTCAGTATTCAGCTCTTACGAACTTCTTGAACATATGCTGCAGGAGTACACCAATTTGTGAAGACATTTCGTGAAATTGGCGTACCAATTAATAATAAAAGTTAGTTTCGTGTTCTTACAGCATTCAATCAAAAATATTGTTACTGAAACTGGAAGTGTGCTCCTAAAACCCGAGAACATGAAATGAACTTAGACCTTACAAAGTAACATAGAGGTACAATAATCCATTTTGTTTGGCCAAAAATTAATAAATTAGACTTGGGTGAGCTCTGATTCAATCGAATGGGGCTATATATGCCGCCCAATCCACGTAACTATTGATTTTATTTACACTATGTTAAGCTATTATGTCATACGTTTTGGTGATGTAACCTGGCATTTTGATGAGCTAGAGTTTGGTTCTTTTAGTTTCTGTAACAGACCAGAAGCCTAATAAAATTTTATATGAAATATCTCATACCAATTTAATTAAAAAAAATATGAAGAAAAATACAAAGCATTTGTTCATGTGACAATTCTGAGGAGGAAATATTAAGTACTAGATATTAATATTTATAATTAAACATATTAAATAATTATTGACAAAAAAGATTAAAAGAAATTCGATGAAGGTAGAGGGCCTCGAACTTAAAATTTTGGGAGGGCAGAAGTTCTTTATTTTCCGAATGAAACTCTAAATTGTGCCGAATAATAGAATATGTGCACACAACCAATGAAAGGGGACATTCGGTAATTTTGAAAGTGCAACATTGCACTTATGTTCCCCAAATATGCCGAATCACCCGACAAAACTTGCAGAATAAGAATTTTTTGCAAGGTCACCGTGACCTTCTGTGACCTCCCGTCGCGGCACCCCTGTGAAGGTATAGTGGTGAGTAGAATGAAAGAATATTTCTTGCAATGTTTACCGAAGCCAAATATTACAGTGCAGCCGTAATAGGGAGAAAAAAAATGCGAGTTAATTCATTGATAAAGTGTACGTATTTTCAGAGCTGCATGAAATGCATACATTGAAAAATAATACAGTCATGCGGACGAACAATAGAATTGTGCAACAGTCCACTCCTGCAATTCTAAAAATAAAAAATATACAAAGCGTATTTTCTGACAGTTAGTTTTTAAATGTGTTTTTCATTCGTGCAACTCTCGGTTTTATCTTGTTGGAACAATGAAACGAATTTCATTAGCTGTCTTCGCGCAACTAATTACGAAAGAACAAATGGTTTTATTCATTTCCTTCTTGGCGCATGTAGCAAGAAAAGAGTAATGTCTATGAGAAGCGACATGTGAGAAGAAAAACCATTCTTTTTGAAGTACTAGTTGTATTTTACTGCTTTTGAGGCGATTTATAATTATGGCTTTCAATCTCAAAAAAATAACATTGAAGTTTCTACATTTTTATATAAAGACTTACCAATTACATCCTTTGAGTTTGAAAGGGATATATTTCATATTTACTGCACTCAATGAATGTGGAGAAGAATATAAAGATTCATGAATTAATAAATAAATCAATGAAAATAAAAAAGCGTCTAAAAGTAAAAAAGCGTGTGTACATTAATTAGTACACGTATCCTTATTTTTTTTAAAAATTAAAAGACATAGGTTATTTGAGAGGCGTACAAGAAAATTATGTTGTGTCCACTTGAGTCGTTTTTATTCACATGTGACAACTTTCCTTAATGTTAGGGCCTGTCTATAAAATCATACTTTATTTTAAAATGATTTAATCCCTTCTCCTCTCCTCATCACAAATCATGCTGTTTTTCAGAAGAAATTTTTTTAAAAAAACGTCTGCTGTTACACTTCTTGCTACTCTTTCCCTCTCCCTTGTCACAAACTGTCACAATTACACGAACTTCCCTCAAAATGTGACATAATTTCTGGACGAGCCCTAAATAAAAAGTTTACTTTCGGTGTACGTCATCAAAATATGCACCGAAGTTATGCACACGAATATGGCGTCAAGGGGCTCGCCCCGGCTCTTGGCGGCCCTGAGTACATAGCACACATAATTTTTTGATATTCACAATTTCCTTAAAAATACCTAGAATTAAAAACAGGATTTCTGTTTTTCCCATCTTTGCTATTTTTAGCAAGCTTTTTTATTTTGTTTGGAAAAAAAAAGGTATCCAAGACATTGTACCTCGTAAACAACACCATGGCTTGTTTGAATTCTGTGTCAGTCAACTACAGATCTATTGAAGAACTTCTGCAATTATTACTCTGAGAAATCAGGCTCTTAACAAAGCACCATTACAATGTCGTGTTCATTTGCTAACACTAATTACATGATGGAAAGAAAGATTCGATTCAATCTGCGTCTCTGCATCGAGGTAAAATACTTAATTCCAGCATCTTCGAAGTTGTTTGTTTTTCCGCGTTCTTGTTTTAGATTCAACGACGAAGTTTTCAAATCAGGGAGCGGTAGCGATGCATTTTGGAACGGTTCCCAAGAGCGCACTTATTTCGAAATTTTTATTTGGATCCCACCCAACAAGGCAAGGTACTTGAGTCGAACGTGAGTTATCTTGGTTCTGCAATAATTGCGTGTAAGAAAATCAGTCAATAGTGACCTTGGACAAGTTACAGAACGATTGTTAACTTTTTAATAATCTTGAGGGCCAAATATAAATGATATAACGCTTTGAGGGGTGTTGGGGGGTTAGGGGAGTTTTTACTTCGTGACAAGAGGGAGAGGTGTTAACAAGAAGTGAACCATTGCACATTTTGGTTTGAATGAAATCATTTAGAACCAATAGCTTGAACAGTTTCCAATAACTCTTATTATTATTTTTTTCATTTGGCGTTTATTTTAAAAGATGAACAAGCTGTTTTTTTATTGTTCTATTTTTTACTTTTATTGATTTTATTTCATTTCGAAAAACGCCGATACTGATTAAGAATTTTCGATAGACCTGGTTAGAAACTTCATCTTAAATCCTCTCGGGAATGAACTTAGTGACAAGGAGGTGGTCAAAAACAGATTTATGGATAGCCTCTTGCTAAATATCATTGTAATTTAAGTTATAGCAAAAATTGAGAGGAAAAGTAGTTGTTTTAAATCGGAATAAAAAGCGTCGGAGAGATGAATCAAGGATAATAGCGAAACATGCTGAATTTTAAACATGAGATCGGAGGCTTTTTCTTTTTTTTCTTTCTTTCAGCAAAAAAAATATCAGATGAACTGATACCATGTTAGTTCTCTTGACGAAAAATGAATCGCTAAAAACCCTCAATCTTCACTACTTTAAAACTACAGTCGAGCCCGCTTATTGGAATATCGGTTAAAAGAATATCCCGCTTAACATTATGTACACATTTTGAACGTACGAAACAGTTGTAATGCATTATTTTGATCCCGGATAATGGAGTATCCCGCTTATTAGAATATTTTTTTGTGGAAAAATGACTATTCTATCACTCAGGTTCGACTGTATGTAATATCAGCTAATTTTTTTGGCCGTATTTTTGTCAATGAAGTAGGAAACATTTAACTGAGAATTTTCTTTTTATCATTTTACATGCAACTGAAAGAAGCCTGAAATAATCTAAATGACTCAATTTTCCTTGGAAATCTTTAATTTTGATGATTGTACCCTGAAATAGAACATTTACTTTTCGTTCTATGACACGTCAGATAGTGCAACATCATAATAACGATAAAAACAAATCTTTGGTTTTAAGCTATTTTATTTGAATTACTCTTTGATATAAATATTACAATCTGTCCCGAATAAAAATTAATCATCTAATTTGTTTTTGAACAATACAGTATTGATTCAGTAATGGATTGTCACAGTGTATTGGAGTTAGCATTAAATGTTACAGTTCATTTGAAATATGTTTGAAGAAGATGCATTGTTTTTATTGATTTGGCTTTTCTTCTCTCGCGAAATAATAAATTGTTCAACAGTTGAGGATTATGTACATCGTGAAAAGGCAACAAGAAGTAGAGAACTAGGCAAGAGCAAGGACTTTGTGCAAAAGCTAGGCAAGAACTGTTCAAGAGCTAGGCACGTGCAAGACATGGAGAAGCAGTAAATGTTCAGTCAAGCCATGGATATCTGACCATTTTGTCAAGCTTGTCAGCAGTTGTCATAATCGTCAGTGGTAGTCATAGTCTTCGTCAGCAGTCATATTCGCCTTTAGCAGTTATAATTGTCCCCATCAGTCATAGTCATTATAAATAGTCACAATCGTCCTCAGTCATCATCAGTTAACATTATCCGTAGTCCGTAGTGAATTCGTCATCAGTCCTGTCATGAAAAATGGCATCATTGGTATTTGTCGTCGTAAGTGTCTTGTTGGTGACAGCCATTAATCATCATTTCGTTCATTATTTAGTCATCATTTCGTTCTCAAAATAAGTCATAGTATTCAGTCACATTTATGCTGGAAGGCGCATTATTAGTTATAAAACAATATTTACATCCAATCGGAACAAGTAAAGAAACTATATACAAGTCCTAGTAGTTGATCTATAGACCATTTTGGTGATCAATCAAGTGTCAGTATTCACATTGTAAGCAAAAGAGTCAGCTTTGGCAGTTAACATCAGTAAAGTTCTTCAAAATCATCACTTTTTGGGATAATGAAATGCAATGGTATCAACTAAATAAAAATAAAATATATCCATTCAACACAAAATAAGTAAATTCTATGTACACTATATACACTATATACAGCCACATTAAGTCAAGTTATATGCGTGTTTCTTCGCAATAAATTGTAGCGAGATGTTTAAATTGTTTTTTAGTAGGCACCGCTTGTTTTCTTGGCGGTTTTGGTGGCCCAGTTTGTGTCGCCATACTATGTTTGGCGTCATAAGTTGGATTGCGTAGAATGACGTCAAGGAGATCCAGGGCCGTCGTTGGAGTGACCACATGTGCTGTAGTGTGGCATGGCTTCAAGGGAAGCGTGTTGAGGTATTTGATCTCCAAATCCAAGGCATGAATAAATGACAACGTCGAAACGCTGTATAGAAATGAAGAGACATCATAAAATCCGATGTAGTTAGACAGTTTCCCCCCGATAAAGCAAGAAAAAGAGAGGTAAAGAAATACGACAATCATATTTGCCATCGTTGATCAAAAGCAGTTTCAAGAAACGCAGAATATATATTTCCAACTTCAATCTCAACAGCTTTGAAATAAATGAACGTAAACCTATTTGTTTTATCAATAGTATTAAAACCACTATTGTTGTTTTTAATAAAAACATTGTTGCGTTTGATTAGCTTTTGCAACAGTGCAAACATTTATTGTTGTACCAACAGTGTAAAAAGCTGTTGTAGTGAATTTCAAAAGAGATAAAATATTATCTGACAAACTTAGGTGTACGTTATAGCTACGAATGTCTACTAAAATTTAAAATTGAGAATTAAAAAAATCTATTTTCTAGAGATATAAAACGTTCGTGTTACCAGTGAGGTACTGTTCAAACATGCCCCATGGTGGGGCTTATTGGAACACGGCTTGGGGAAAATCGGAAAACAAGGAAACAATCTTCTTCAATAACAGTTTCATTCTTTTTCGATACATCTGTTATTTCATATAAAAATAATACTTTCAACATTACAGTCACTCAAAATACAGGGCGTCCGAATCAAACGTACTGAATTCAAATAGTCGATTAAGAGAAAAGTTTTAAGTTCTACGAGGACGATATTGGAAAACAAATAAACTTGGTGTATTAGTTTTTAATGGAAATGAATAAATAGCGTAAAAGTTATTTTTCTGCACAGCTTCAGTGCAAGGCAAAGAACCTTTCCATACTTCAATGTTGTAAATTTTCATACTTAGTTACTCTTCACAGGCCTGGATCCTGCAAGTCCATTGTTTGAAGATTATGGCGAGGAAGTACACTTGTCAAAGGAGGACGCAGACTTTGTGGACGTTGTTCACACCAACGCCGACCTTTTGCTGTACGGTGGAGTGGGCATGGGAAAAGCAGTTGGACATGTTGACTACTATCCCAACGGCGGCAAAAGGCAACCAGGATGTGGGAGCACCATCGGTGGAGCATTCATAGACATTTTCAGTAAGTTCTTAAATACGTTTGTGCACATCGTTATCATTGCTTCTTTCAAGTTTACTCAGAATCAGTTAATATAAGTTGAATTTAAAAATTGGAAAGCGTTTTAAAAATAACGCTGTTAAAACAGGCTGTCTTTTATTTCAACACTAGCCGGGTACCCGGCCCTGCCCGGGTTTCTGCCCGGTATGGTGTTTTAGTGACACTCGTTCATGAATTTCATATTTATACACACAATGGCTACTTCTGTAAACAATGGCAATTTTTTCTGACTGGACAAACTAAAAAACTGTATTACACCTTAAATACAAATGCGAGCTACAAATAATGTTTAGGTAAATCGGAAATGTTATAAGCTTGGTACAGGGTGCGGCGGAGAAACTTGCAGACTTGAAAAGTCAACTAAGGGAAAAGTACTTCATGTATCAGTTTACTACTTTTTATAAGATATGGTATCCATTCTGAATTTTTATATTAGTTAGATTTAAAAACTACATCGGGAAGAATGACGGCCCCTGTTAATGATGCACTCATGTACCCTAGATTTGTTGCACTCTTTCGAGCATATCGACTGGGATGTTGGTGATAGTAAGCCGGATGTTCTTCTTCAGGCGTTGCAGGGTCCGGGGCTTGTCGTTGTAAACGATCGATTTGAGATACCCCAATAAAAAATAGTCACAGAGTGTCAAATCGGAAGAGCGGGCAGGCCACGGTACGTCACCTTTCAAGGAGACGTTATCACTCAACTGGTGAACCACTGAAAGTTTGTAGGAACTGGAGTTCGTTGTGAAGAATTCGTCTCAGTGTCCAATCAAAAATCCCCAAAGCAGCAGCGTGATCAATCGCACTGGAGTCAAGTATTTCCAAACATTACACGTAAAATAAGTCCCATCATTAGTCCTTGTGACTACATGGGTGAAAACATCTTATGTACCTAACTTAGAAATTTTTCGACTATAAACATTTTCTGTTCTCTAACTGTTGCCAAAATCAATTATCTTTTTATTTAGTCTCGTTAGCGATTATTGGCACAGATGAATTTAAAAATCCTAAGAAAGTAATAAATTTCATACTTACTCCAGAGAAGCCTTGGTTCACATTTTCATTATGATCACCATTAATATTGTTGTTACCAGGCAACAAATTTTTGCAACAATGGACTGAAAATTTAATCATTTAATGGGGAAACTATATGAAATTTACTATTTTCCATAATAACTTTTTTAAACTAAGCTTTTTAGAAATAAATTATAGCTTATCCTGCTCCCTGTTACTGCAGCTATCTACGGTGAAAAAATGGTTAAAATCGGTTCAGTAGTTCTGAAGTTTACCCCGGACATACGCATACAAAAGTAGTCTTTTATCTATATAGATAAAAGCTGAATTTCCCATATTCTTGAGCATCATGGTCACGTATTGGGAAAAGGATTAAGCTATTAAGTAAAATGGAACTAGAAAGCAGCCACTGTTGGAACTGTTACTGCAGCCACTGTTACTGCCATAGCAAGTGTATAGCCATAAGGACGATATGATATCAGCATTACCTTCGAAGATTAAGGACAACCATGACCGAGATCAGGAAAAATCAGGGAAGCTTTCAGAAACTGAAGAAGGGTCATTCCATTTTAAATCAACAAATTTTCAAAAAAGTTGTTGCATCACCATTTTTGATTTTGATGAACATTTGCATGTGTATTCCTTTTACTTCCCAAAACTCAAAATAGTGTTCATTTTATTTTTAAAAAATTTACCCTTTGATATATACGCCATTTTTGTTGTTGGCAACAGCAAAAATCGGGCGTTTTGATGCTTTGTCTTAAGAACTATAACTTTTTTTCTATCAAAGATTTTGAGCTCAAACATAACTCATTGGAAAGCTAAGAAAAAGATCTTTTTATATATGCTATCAATAAATTTCAGATTTTAAAAAAATATTTATTTTTTCAAGGTCAAAGTTCACGACGAAAATGAAATTTTTTTACTACTTTCGAAAATTAAAAAACCCATGAAGGGTTCAAAGTAACAAGCGCATTTTTTCATCATATATTCATAGTCATGGTTACTTATTGTATAAAAAAAATGGCTTGTTACTCCACCCCCTTTATGAGATATGTCCCCCCAAAGTTGTAAATTTTTTTAAAAATCCAATTTTCAACGCTAAAAAAATGCATGTGGGGGGCAAGATAAAATTTTTTTTATTTGTGGTATTTTAAGTAATTTTTACCAGCTTTCTAATAAAACAAAAGTTGCTTTGTTATTCAAAGGCTTTTGGCAGATATAAGGGACTGAACTTTCAAAAAATTGCACAAAAACAATACGATTATTTTCATTTTTTAAAATCTTTTTTTTTAATTTAAATGTAATTATATACCTTATTCTTTGCCTTAAATGCTAAAAAAAGATTAAGAAGAGTAATGAAGAAACATATTTAAAGTTTAATAAGACAGTTTAATATTTTTAACACCTGGGAATATAGAATACCTCTAAACTTGTCTGATTTTTAAACATCTGATTGCTACCTACAACAGGACTGAGCATTTCTCAACTTGTCCAGGTTTAAATACTTCTTCAGGCTTTCACGGCCGGCGTCAATATGAAGAGGTATTTCCGGGCTTATAGGCCGTGGTCGATGAAAAACATAAGTCTCAAACGTTTCGTCGGACACTGCGGTCGACATCATCAGTGAGTAGTTTGGTGAGAATAATACGCTAGCTTCGGCCGCTCGGGTATTTAAGTAAACTGCTGATGGTGTGTTGGCTCCTGTTGGTTGTTGTTTCTTGGTCTCTGGAGTGTTCTGGATTCTGGATGGATTTTCCGGAATGAGTGAGCCGTCTATTTCTGGACCGTTATTGCGAGCGGATCTAAGGATGGAATGCCATATTTTCGGTAAGTTGAAGTTCTCTTCTTTTCTATTGAAGTTACGCGGATGCTTGAAAATTTCGATTGCTTCGCGATGAAGACGGGCATAGTAATGGGATGTTGTGGCCAGAATTTCTGTGTCTTTAAATTTAATGTTGTGGACTCCTTCCTGTTGGCTGTGTTCGGCTACTGCTGACTTCTCATAGTGTCCTAACCGGCAATGACGTTCGTGCTCGGAAAGGCGTGTCCTGATGCTGCGTTTCGCGGTTCCAACATAAACGGATCCGCACGAGCACGGAATTTTGTAGACTCCTGACGCAGAGAAGGGGTCACGGTGGTCTTTTACCGGGCGATAGTAGTTCTTTAGTTGATTGGTGGGCGTGAAAACAGTTTTGACTTTGTGTTTCTCCAGGAGTTTCCCGAGCCGGTCTGTAATACTGTGCAGGTACGGCAGGAAAACGTTTCCTAATGGCTCAACTGGTGTAGTACCCTGTACATTACTTTGGGTCCTCCTGGGGTGGAGGGCTCTTCTAATTTCTTGTGCTGTAAACCCGTTCGCTTGAAAAGCTTGTTCCAGATGTTTCTGTTCCTCCTTCAATTTTGTTGTTTCGCAGATTCTTTCTGCTCGCTGAGCAAGAGTTTTGATGACCGCCATTTTTTTTGTCTCGGGTGGTGGTTGGAGTCTTTTTGAAGATATAGGTCCGTTTGGGTGGGCTTCCGATACACCTGGTGACCAAGTGTCCTGTCTTCCTTTTTCGTCACAAGCACGTCAAGGAAAGGAAGCTGACTGTTATTCTCTTTCTCCATGGTAAACTGTATGTTGGGATGAACGTCGTCTCGCGTCGAACGTCGTTTTGACGTCGTCTCGCTCTTCACAAAAGTCCCAGTTGAAGACTCCCTGGACCTGATTACTCCACTTTTTCCTCCTGACATCGGAAACCTATTCCGGCACGTCCTGACGACCACGTATTTCCAGTGGAACGCAAAATTCTATGAGCAACGGGATGAAGTTGCCATGGGGAACCCCTTGAGTCCCGTCATCGCCAACTTCTACATGGAGTTTTTCGAACAGAAGGCCCTTGCATCCGCCAAAAAGAAGCCCGAGGTTTGGTTCCGTTACGTTGATGACACTTTCGCAGTGTGGCGCCACGGTGAAGAAGACCTGCATTCTTCGAAGCTGACTGTTATTCTCTTTCTACCATGGAGAAAGAGAATAACAGTCAGCTTCCTTTCCTTGACGTGCTTGTGATGACAAAGGAAGACGGGACACTTGGTCACCAGGTGTATCGGAAGCCACCCACACGGACCGATATCTTCAAAAAGACTCCAACCACCACCCGAGACAAAAAATGGCGGTCATCAAAACTCTTGCTTGGCGAGCAGAAAGAATCTGCGAGACAACAAAATTGAAGGAGGAACAGAAACATCTGGAACAAGCTTTTCAAGCGAACGGGTTTACAGCACAAGAAATTAGAAGACCCCTCCACCCCAGGAGGACCCAAAATAATGTACAAGATACTACATCAGTTGAGCCATTAGGAAAAGTTTTCCTGCCGTACCTGCACAGGATTACAGACCGGCTCGTTAAACTCCTGGAGAAACACAACGTCAAGACTGTTTTCACGCCCACCAACCAACTAAAAAAGTACTATCGCCCGGTAAAAGACCCCCGTGACCCCTTCTCTGCGTCAGGAGTCTACAAAATTCCGTGTTCGTGCGGATCCGTTTATGTTGGAACCGCGAAACGCAGCGTCAGGACACGCCTTTCCGAGCACGAATGTCATTGCCGGTTAGGACACTATGAGAAGTCAGCAGTAGCCGAACACAGCCAACAGGAAGGAGTCCACAACATTAAATTTAAAGACACAGAAATCCTGGCCACAACATCCCATTACTATGCCCGTCTTCATCGCGAAGCAATCGAAATTTTCAAGCATCCGCGTAACTTCAATAGAAAAGAAGAGAACTTCAACTTACCAAATTCCGTCCTTAGATCCGCCCGCCATACCGGTTCAGAAATAGACGGCTCACCCATTCCGGAAAATCCATCCAGAATCCAGAACGCTCCAGAGGCCAAGAAACAACAACCAATCAGGAGTCAACACGCCATCAGCAGTTTACTTAAATACCCGAGCGGCCGAAGCTAGCGTATCAGTCTCACCAAACTACTCACTGATGATGTCGACCGCAGTGTCCGACGAAACGTTTGAGACTTATGTTTCTCATCGACCACGGCCTTTAAGCCCGGAAATACCTCTTCATATTGTCCAGGTTTGTTCATACCATGTGGTCATCTTTGTTCTGGCTTGCTCTCACATGTGTATCTTTGTTGTCTTTCAAATTCTGAAAGAAGTAGGTTGTTGAGCTAGTGTTTCTGCAGTAAAATCTTGTGAAGCTTATGTGATTTCTTTTCATTTCAAGTTCATTCGTGTTCACATAATGTTTTGTTAAAGGTAAAAGAAGAAATTCTTTAAAATCTTTAAATATAAATTTGTCTTTGCTCCATAGGAGTTTTTGAGAATGATGATTGTAATATTTTAAGTTACAGTAGGCAGTCTACTGTAAATAGTATTTCTGAGTACAGTGATGATGATAAAACTTTACTGCACCTGAGGACTGGGTGTAAAACTATTGAAACTGTTTGTACCTACCATGCAAAAAAAAATCTTGACAAGTTTTGCCACCTTTATGGAACTTCTTGCTGGTAGGTACAAACAGTTTCAATAGTCTTCCACCCAGTTCTCAGATGCAGTAAAGTTTTATCATCATCACTGTACTCAGAAGTACTATTTACAGTACCTACTGTAACTTAAAATATTACAATCATCATTCTCAAAAACTCCTATGGAGCATTTTGGGTTATCCATAACTTATTCACAGTTTACATGTAGAAAGACAAATTTATATTTAGAGATTCTAAAGAATTTCTTCTTTTACCTTTAACAAAACATTCTGTGAACACGAATGAACTTGAAATGAAAAGAAATCACATAAGCTTCACAAGATTTTACTGCAGAAACACTAGCTCAACAACCTACTTCTTTCAGAATTTGAAAGACAACTAAGATATACATGTGAGAGCAAGCCAGAACAAGGAGGACCACATGGTATGAACAAGCCTGGACAAGTTGAGAAATGCTCAGTCCTGTTGTAGGTAGCAATCAGATGTTTAAAAATCAGACAAGTTTAGTGGTATTCTATATTCCCACGTGTTAAAAATATTAAATTGTCTTATTAAACTTTAAATATTTTTCTTCATTGCTCTTCTTAGTCTTTTTTTATCATTTAAGGCAAAGAATAAGGTATATAATTACATTTAAATAAATAAAAAAAAGATTTAAAAAAATGAAAATAATCGTATTGCTTTTGTGCAATTTTTTGAAAGTTCACTTCCTTATATCTGCCAAACGCCTTTGAATAATAACAAAGCAACTTTTGTTTTATGAGAAAGCTGGTAAAAAGTACTTAAAATACCACAAATAAAAAAAATTTTATCTTGCCCCCACATGCATTTTTTTAGCGTTGAAAATTGGATTTAAAAAAAAAATTTACAACTTTGGGGGGGCATATCTCATAAAGGGGGTGGAGTAACAAGCCAATTTTTTTATACAGTAAGTAACCATGACTATGAATATATGATGAAAAAATGGGCTTGTTACTTTGAACCCTTCATGGGTTTTTTAATTTTCGAAAGTAGTAAAAAATGTCATTTTCTTCGTGAACTTTGACCTTGAAAAAATAAATATTTTTTTTAAATCTGAAATTTATTAAGGCTACAGTGGACGAATAAAATTGATGTTTTTCAATTATTGATTTAAATGTCTAAAACTTTATGTGCTTGTATTATTGTATATCTACTACATCTAAAAGCATAAAAAACACAAATTAGTGCAAAAACAATAAATACTTTTTTTTTTCTAATTTCAAATTTAAATATTTTTTTAACAAAATTTCAAAACGTTACAGGCGTCACAATTTTTTTTCAAACTTTGAATTTCCACTCAATTTCCAATCACTAGGCATGATTGCATAAAACAATGCATTACATGCAATGTTTTATGTGATAGTTTATAAAAGATGGTTGAAAATGAAAATTTATATGATTTTTTCAACTGAAATTTTTTATTTTCAGCCATCTTTTATAAACTATTTCATGAAACATTGCGTGTAATGCATTGTTTTATGCAATCATGCCTAGTGATTGGAAATTAAGTGGAAATTCAAAGTTTGAAAAAAAATTGTGACGCCTGGAACATTTTGAAATTTTGTTAAAAAAATATTTAAATTTGAAATTTGAAAAAAAAGTATTCATTGTTTTTGCACTAATTTGTGTCTTTTATGCTTTTAGATGTCGTAAATACACAATAATACAAGCACACAAAGTTTTAGACATATAAATCAATAATTGAAAAAAATCAATTTTACTTGTCCACTGTAGCCTTAATAGCATATATAAAAAGATCTTTTTCTTAGCTTTCCGATGAGCTATGTTTGAGCTCAAAATCTTTGATAGAAAAAAAGTTATAGTTCGTAAGGCAAAGCATCAAAACGCCCGATTTTCGCAGTTGCCAACAACAAAAATGGCCTACATATTATCAAAGGGTAAATTTTTTAAAAACAAAATGAACACTATTTTGAGCTCTGGGAAGTAAAAGGAATACACATGCAAATTTTCATCAAAATCAAAAATGGTGATGCGCACCCCATTTGTTGATTTAAAATGGAATGACCCAGAAGCAGGGTTGGCAAAAACCCGGGTTTTTCTACAGAAACCCAACCCACCCGGGTTTTTGTGGGTTTTTGCGGGTTTTTCTGGGTTTTTGTATGTTAAAATTTTATTTCTTATGCGGGTATTGATATACACTGAAGTGACAAAAGTCATGGGATACCTCTTAATATCGTGTCGGCCCTCCTTTTGCCCGGCGAAGTGCAACAACTCGACGTGGCATGGAGTCAACAAGTCGTTGGAAGTCTTCTGCAGGAATATTGAGCCATGCTGTCTCGATAGACGTCCATAATTGTGAAAGCGTTGATGGGGCAGGATTTTGGGCACGAACAGACCTCTCGATGGTGTCCCATAAATGCTCAATGGGATTCATGTCGGGCGATCTAGGTGGCCAAATCATTCGTTGGAATTGTCCAGAATTTTCTTCAAACCAATTGCGAACAGTTGTGGTCCGGTGACATGGCGCATTGTCATCCATAAAAATCCCATCGTTGTTTGGGTACATGAAGTCCATGAATGGCTGCAAGTGATCTCCAAGTAGCTGCACATAAGCATTTCCAGTCAATGTTCGGTCCAGTCGCACTAGAGGACCAAGTCCATGCCATGAAAAAACAGCCCACACCATTACGGAGCCACCACCAGCTTGAACAGTGCCTTGCTGACAGTTTGGGTCCATGGCTTCGTGGGGTCTGCGCCACACTCGAACCCTACCATCGGCTCTTACCAGCTGAAATCGTGACTCATCGGACCAAGCCACGGTTTTCCATTCATCTAGAGACCAACCGATATGCTCACGTGCCCACGAGAGTCGCTGCAAGCGATGTCGTTCTGTCAGTAAAGGCACTCGAGTCGGTCTTCTGCTGGAATAGCCCAAGAAATCCAAATTTCTCCGCACAGTTCTAGCAGACACGTCCATTGTACGTCCCACATTGATTTCTACGGTGATTTGACGCAGTGTTGCTTGTCTGTTAGAATTTACGACTCTTTGCAGACGTCGCCGGTCTCGATCTTTAAGTGCAGGCGGTCGACCACTGCGCTGTCCATGGTGGGATGTTATGCCTGAAATTTCATACTCTCGGCACACTCTTGACACAGTGGATCTGGGAATGTTGAATTCTCTAACGATTTCCG
This sequence comes from Uloborus plumipes, assembly GCA_038373865.1. Lineage (NCBI taxonomy): Eukaryota > Metazoa > Arthropoda > Arachnida > Araneae > Uloboridae > Uloborus > Uloborus plumipes. The sequence continues at coordinate 96,918 of JAXGGA010002539.1, forward strand.
AAATGGCATGACCCATGCGTCTAGCTCCAACTAACATTCCGCGTTCAAAGTCTGTTAATTCACGTCGTGCGGTCATCATCACGTTAAAACCTCTTCACATGAATAACTTGAACAGAAATGAAAGCTCTGTAAAAGCACTGCGCATTTATACCTGTTCTATGCGATGCTACTGCCATCTGAAAATTTGCATATTGCTATCCCATGACTTTTGTCACTTCAGTGTATAATGTATGAATTCATTCATATAAAAATATATTTGTTAAGTTAAAGTTCTGAATTGCATTTAATCAATGTCAATTGATTAATTAATCTATATCTATAAAAATGATTGTATGTATATATATTTAGTGTAAAATATATCTTTTATTAACGTAGATTACAACTGTACAACCTTGTCCGTTATATCAATCTTCAATTTATTTATCGAACGTTTGCGCTCACTCCATGAGCTCGCGCTACCGTCATCAGATCATCTTTATCAAAATATCTTCACTTCAAATCTTTTGGCCGCCACAATACCCCCCTGGGTAGTATATGGTTCCAACATACGGTATTTTGAACCGGACGTGGCGACCTGAACGTGTAGTGTAGCCCGGAGTCTTGAGGATGCCAGGCAGCTTATTATTTTGTTTTGGTGAGGTAGACCCTGAGTCAGCTGAAGAGTTCAGGTTTGGGAGAGCCTGGGAGTGGTTTGTCGCTGCCTGATCCTGCTCATCGTTGAGTGTGTAACCGGGTTTCACTCTATCGATGGATACCCTAACGTCTTTGACACCAATTTTGAGGACCACCGTTTTGTCGTTGCGCTCGACCACTCGGTAGGGACCTAAGTAGGGAGGAACTAACGAGTTTCGTACTGTATCATCTCTTAAAAACATATGCGTGCATGTAGCTAAGTCCTTGTGTACAAAAGTTCGACGTATGCCGTGCCGTGACCCCGGTACAGGCCGCAGTCGGGCCATGTAACAACGGAGCCGATCGACCATGGACCTAACATCCATGGATTGATCATCATTTCTTGTTAGCATTTCACCTGGGAGGCGTAATGGCTCTCCATAAACTAGCTCAGCTGCTGATGCGTCAAGGTCCTCTTTAATGGCACTGCGGATACCAAGAAGAACCATCGGAAGCGCTTCCAGCCATGAAGAGTCGTTATGGCACATCAAGGAGGCTTTCAGTTGGCGGTGAAAACGTTCCACCATGCCATTGGAACACGGATGATAGCTTGTGGTACGAGAGCTCCAGAAACCGGAGTATTTTCCTAGCTGCGAGAACAATTGCGCCTCAAATTGTCGCCCCTGATCTGTTGTGATGGTTTCGGGACAACCAAATCGAGAGATCCATCCAGTGACAAAGGCGTGGGCGACTTCTTCGGCTGTGATCCCTTCCAGTGGCCAAGCCTCTGGCCATCGAGAAAAGCGGTCAACGGCAGTCATCAAGTATTTGTAGTTCTTCACCAAAGGAAGAGGTCCAACCAGGTCAATGTGCACGTGTCGGAATCTAGATTGCGGTAAGGTGAATTCCTTCAGTGGTGAAAGGACGTGTCGCCCCACCTTCGCCTGTTGACATTGCTGACAAGCTCGGGCCCAAACTCGGCAGTCACCCTGAATGCGTGGCCACACGAACCGGGAAGATACTAGTCGTGCTGATGCCCGGGTTCCTGGATGACTGAGGCCGTGTAGGGAGTTGAATACCTGTTTTCGAAGTGGTGTCGGAACGAAGGGCCTTGGCTTTGGCAGCGACGTGTCGCAAATCAGCCTCGTGTTACTATTATGAAATTGTACAGATTCCAGGTGTAAGGAGGAGCTCTTTGATGACAGTAGTTCCTGTAGTTCAGGGTCGTTCGCTTGAGCGTTGGCCAAAACGTCGATGTTGACCGGCGAAATGTTAACAGCTGCGATCCGAGAGAAGGTGTCCGCAACCACATTGTCGGCTCCGCTGATATGCTGTATGTCGGTAGTGAATTGCCCGATGAAAGACAACTGGTTTAACTGAACCGGTGGAAGTTTATCTCGTCGCTGCTGAAAGGCGAACGTGATGGGTTTGTGGTCAGTATATATCGTGCAATGATGAGCTTCCAAAAGATGACGAAAATGCTGCACGGCCTTAAAGATAGCCAGCAGCTCGCGGTAGTATGCTGGCCATTCGGCTTGCATGGGGGTAAGCTTTTTGGAGAAAAATCCAATAGGTTGCCATCCTCCGTCCACGAATTGCATCATTGCTGCTCCGACACAATGGTTAGATGCATCGGTGAATAGTCCCAGAGGTGCTTCCTGTGCGGGATGGTACAGAAGTGTCGCATCCGACAGCATCTTTTTCGTGTCCTCGAATGCCCTTTCCAGATCAGGGTTCCATGCAATTGGTTGAGATCCGCGTAGAGAGGCGACTGCTTCATGAAGTGGCGCCTGAAATCGGGCAGCGTTCGGCAGAAAACGCCTGTAGAAATTTATCATTCCCAGAAAACGGCGAAGATCTCGGGCTGACTTGGGGAGTGGATACTTTTGCAAGTCCGCGATGCGCTCAGGCAGTGGCCGAGTGCCGTTGACGGAAACCTCATATCCCAGAAAAGTGACAGTATGTTGCCCCAAGACGGTTTTTGCAGAGTTAATCAATAAGCCATGTGCGACCAGCCGTTGAAATATCAGACGCAGGTGCGTTTTGTGTTCTTCCGCATTCTTAGAATAGACAAGAATGTCGTCGATATAGGGATAGCAGAAATCCAGACCTTTGAGAACTTCGTCCATGAATCGTTGAAATGTCTGCCCTGCATTTTTTAATCCAAAACCCATGAACGGGAACTCGAAGAGACCAAATGGTGTTGTGATGGCAGTTTTAGGAATATCCTCTGGGTTGATTGGAATCTGCGTAAATGCTTTAACTAGGTCTATAACAGAGAAAACTTTGCACCCTTTAATTCCATTCGAAAAATCATGAATATGCCTGACAGGATAGCGGTCAGGTATTGTACGGTAGTTCAAGGCGCGGTAATCCCCGCAAGGGCGCCACCCATTAGATTTTTTAGGAGCTAGGTGCAATGGCGAAGCCCATGGGGATTCGGAACGCCGGGCAGTTCCTTCTTTGATCATGGTTTCGAACTCGTCTTTTGCAATTTTTAGTCTATCAGGAGCCAACCGCCGTGGACGACAAGAGACGGGTGGACCAGGTGTGGTGCGTATAAAATGCTTTGTCGAGTGACGGACTTCTCGAGGTGTTCCAGACGGGCGTTTGAGGTCCGGGAATTCATCCAATATTTCTGTAAATGGCGAGGGGCGGTGCTTCAAAAGTTTGATACTAAGTTGCTTTGTCAGTTCAGTGTGCGCTGAAACATGTAACCCCGTGGCTCCATCCACTAATCTCTTATTGCGGCAGTCAGGTAACAGGTTGAAATGGGATAAAAAGTCAGACCCAATAATTGGAACAGAAACGTCTGCCACAATGAAGCGCCATGAGAACATTTTCCGAAGACCAATGTCCAGCGACAAATTGATTGATCCGTAAGTTCTTATTGTTGAATTGTTGGCCGCGTTGAGTTCAAAATTAGATATAGGTAGCCGTTTCATAACTTTTGATCGTGGGTACACGCATAGATCGGATCCGGTGTCAATAAGGAATCTTATCTTTGATGAACGGTCCGTCACAAGTAAGCGACTTCCCTCAGGTAGGCAGCTATCCGTCGCCGCTAATAGCCGCCGTTCTCGTTTTCCGACCATGTGCATGGGGACTTGCATCGATGTGCTCTTGAACCAAATTTTAGATGATAGAAGCAAAAAGGAGAAGTTTCGGTATTAAAATGAGGGCTGGATTTTCGAGGGCTGAATCGGCGCGGGCTCACATTATTACGTTCTCGTGCTTGGCGGTGGCGAGATTTACTACGGGAGTATCGACCTTCAGATGTAGATCGGAACCCCATCTTTATTGCTGCAATTTGCCTAGAAAGTTCACGCATCTCCTCCTCTATGCGGCTGGTTATATTTGAGTCGGTTGCCTGGGCAATGGCGTTGACAACTCCTCCGTGAGGTGCAACGTGGACTTCCAGAATGCGATCTGCCACTTTGGCCATTTCTTCAGCCGAAAGTGACGCCTGCGCCTGCAGAATAGCCTGTATGTGTCCAGGCAAACGCTGTAGCCATAGCGTGCGAAGCAAGGGTTCCGTCAACTCCACCGAACCGGCGGCAAGAGATTTTAAATGTCGGAGAAACTGCGACGGTTTTCGGTCGCCAAGCTCTTCTTGATCGAGAATTTGCCGAATGCGTTGCTCAGCGGACGCCGAGAGCCTTAGGACTAACTCCTTCTTTAAATGTTCATACATGGCGCTTGTTGGCGGTGACTTAATAATGTCCTCAACTTCAGCCGCATATCTTGCGTCCAAGTTGGCCACAATATGGTGAAATTTCGTAATGTCCTGAGTGATGCCGGATAGTGCAAACTGCGATTCCGCCTGCGAGAACCATAACTCTGGTTTTTCCGGCCAGAAGGGCGGAAGCTTGGCGGTCACTCTAAAAACAGACTGCTGCACAATACTTGGCGAAATTTGAGAGTCCATCGTCGCAGTGGCAGTCGTATTTTTCTTCTCCTGCATTGTCTGCTGTGCTTCATTTAAAAGCAATTTCTGCTTCGCTACTGTAAACTCTAAATCAGCTATTTTTTTTAATAACTCTTGCTCAGACATTGTATAGATCACGTCCGGGTTCACCAATTTAGTGTAAATATATCTTTTATTAACGTAGATTACAACTGTACAACCTTGTCCGTTATATCAATCTTCAATTTATTTATCGAACGTTTGCGCTCGCTCCATGAGCTCGCGCTACCGCGTCATCAGATCATCTTTATCAAAATATCTTCACTTCAAATCTTTTGGCCGCCACATATATATACTTGTTCTCTATACAAATCCTCAGTTTGCGTCAGATTTTTATCAAACTTGACACAGAGGTTCCTTGATGCCCTAGAATTCTCATAGGCGGGGTCTTGAAATTTTAAAAAATCTAAAAAGCTCAAATTTAAATTTTTTGTCAAAAAATGACCCTTTTATAGGAATCTAGCCTATTTATATTGTAATCGAGATAGGCCTTTTAGTATTCAAATTGATGAAATTTAAGATTTTTAAATATTAGTATTTTCCAACAATGATTACGATTAAAGTAATGAATTTTCAATTTAAGGCTCACCTATTTCCTTTTAGCATTGAAATAAGTAAAAAACAATCATAATTCATGTGGACTTTATAAAAAGAACCACGGATTTGAATTTCAAATTTGCAATGCGACAACAGTTGCGTCTGTAATGGAGATAAGCCTTCAGAACGAGAAACAGATTTATTTCAGACAGATTTATTAGATTGAGTTATAATAATTTTTACTTTGTAGGTGGGAACAGTTAATAGAGAAAAGTTAATATTTTGAATTTGGCGGGTGAATTTGATGCAATTTTTTCACTTCCATGTGCATATATTTCATGCCAGTGGACGCGGCAAAGCACAGACAACATTTCTCTTTAATTTTCACCTTTTGATAAGACTATTTTTCTGTAAACGTTTAACTTTCTGTAATATTTTAGTTTTTTTCAAAGTTTGTACCTAAGAGACTGATTGATGCAAATTATTTTATACCCATATGAATAGAACTCTTTCAAACTTATTTTCCCTGAATGCTATGTTGTATTAATAAGCACCCGGGCAACGCCGGGTATTAAGCTAGTCTATATATATAAAAATGAGTGTATGTATACTTGTTCTCTATACAAATCCACAGTTTGCGTCAGATTTTCATCAAACTTGACACAGAGGTTCCTTGATGCCCTAGAATTCTCATAGGCGGGGTCTTGAAATTTTAAAAAATCTAAAAAGCTCAAATTCAAGTTTTTTGTCAAAAAATGACCCTTTTATATAGGAATCTAGCCTATTATTAGGCCTATTTTTTTAATCGACAAGAGCCTTTAGGTTATAAATTGATAAAATTTATGGTATTTAAATATTAGCATTTTTCCAACAAAGATTAAAATTAAAACAATGAATTTTCATTTCAAGGCTTACCTATTTCATTTTAGCATGAAATAAGTCAAAAACAATTAAACTGCTTTTTTTTTCTTTTCGACTGATAGAGATAAACCTTTAAAGCGAGAAAGTAATTTATTTCTGATTTATCAACCTTTCTACCTCGAGGCTCGGAAACAACGATTAAGAAAAACATAAATTTTTGAATTGTAAGTATATTTAGCTACCACTCTGCAAAAATGCCTCCGAAGAAACGGAAAGCAATAGGACAAGTTCATCCTAAGGCAAAAAAACTACTGAAAAACGTGAAAATGCGAGTCCTGAGGAGAGAAATCGAAGACTAGCGACAGTGCACATTAGAGATATGACGGCTAGAGCATTAGAAAGCAATGAGCAGCGTGAGTATCGTCTAAGAGATATGAGAGATAGAGCAACTAGATCAAGACAATCGGAGACAGTGAGTCAGCGTCAGTTTCGTTTAAAAGAACAACAAGAGAGAACTACTACATCAAGACTAAATTTATTTATTCTTGCGCCTGAAGGTGAAACTAAGAACGTTGTTTATGAACAAGTTTTGCGTTAAATTTTTATTAGAATTTTTTGAGAAGCTAAAGTTTTATATTAATACGCACCCGGGCAACGCCGGGCATAAAGCTAGTAATTAATATTATTAACAATATCAATTAATAATATCATCAACCGAATTGTAATATTTAATGTATATTTAAGAAGCTTTGGACAATGGTTTCAGCTATCTTGTCTTTTACAAAATAGAAGAACTGTTACAAATGGGCTTTCCTACAGATTCAGGAATACTTAGGGTGTGAAAGTTTCAAAAATTTAAATTTATACCATTAAAAATTAAAACCATTGTTTATTGTATTGTAGCACTTGTTTATTAATAGAAATAATCATATTTTTCATTAAGTAGCCTGCTTCAATATCTAGTCATGTCATTTGCATGTTTTTAATAAGGCATATCTCAATGCAGGTGTGTGTCTGAGATAAGGGAAGTGTCTCCTCCCCCCTTTTTATTTTCAAAACCAAAACTGATTCATTTCAGATGGGGGAGGGGGGCGTGGGTACTTTTAATCAATTTTTTTTTGAAATAATCATAAAAAAAACTAGGTTAACATTAGAACTTTGCAAGCATTTATTAATAAATGCTTGTCATAATATTTTACTAGTAATAAACTGCGTGGGGACGTATTTTCTTTGTTTTTTTCAAATCAAAGAAAGGGTTTAATGCTTCAAGTTAGTGGTATGGTACCTCTATAATAGAGCACTTGAAAATCATCCTATACTAAATGCAGTAGGGTTAGAAGAAATGAAGAGCAAAACTTTATTTTCTTGCTCCAGAATAAAAGCAATAATTGCAGTATTTTGTCATTATTTGACTGCTGTGTTGAATCAAAATTATCATAAAACATTAATTAAGCAATTGTTTCCATCTACAAAAAGTTTGTCAATGGATCATTTTCAATTTATTTTAAAATTTAAAATTTGCAATCAAAAGAAAAAAAATAAGTAATAATAATAAGTATTTTGGTAACAAAAAGAAGTATCATAGCTAGGAAAATTTTCTGGAAGATGACTTGAAAATTGAAGAAATAATAATTATTTTATAAAATTAATAATTATTCTAAGAAAAATTATCTCAAATAAACCTGATTTCTTACTTATTTTTTATGTATAATTTAGATGAGATAATATTATTGACTATATTTGTTGATAACTTAGAAATTAACAAATACTCACTTTTGACAAAAACCCGGGTGGGTTTTTGTTGGTGGACCCGCCCAGAAAAACCCGGGCGGGTTTTTCTGGGCTGGCCCCATCTTTGCCAACCCTGCCCAGAAGTGATTTTGATCGCTGTGTTCTTTATAGTAGCGTTTCATATTGGTGTTACGATGTTTTAACGCTTATTTGTGTATATTGCACCAAAGCATAATTAAAATTAAATATTATTCTTTGTATCCAGCCTACTGGTGCCATTTATTATTTAATATACCTTCAATATTTTACAGATGAAGATGTGTCATGGATTATATTTTGAAGATCATTCATCCAAATTGGCATTTCTGATGTTCATTTAATTTTGCAGAGGGTGACAATAACAAGGTGTGCAACCACGAGCGGTCAGTGCACCTGTTCACGGCCAGCGTCCGCAGCGAGACGAGCTGCCAGTTCACGAGCTACAAGTGCGACGACTACGAGACCTTCCAGAAAGCCAAGTGCCTCAGTTGCCAGAGGAAGAGCTGCGGGACCATGGGCTACAAGGCGGAAGGGACCGGGACAAACTTCTTGATGACAAAGGCAGAGCCACCCTATTGTAGTAAGTGTTGGCTGGAATACCGATGTCCAGTTGTGGATGGCACTGTTGATTAATAGATTTTTTTTTGACTACAGTGGCCGCCGCTGATATGAATCACGTTTGTACTGAACAGGTCAATAAAACGACTGACTCAATTTTTTTTGTCGTGTGCCAGCCAGGCTGGCAATTTGGAGTGCGCTGCTTCACTTTTCCAACTGTACCGTAATTTGGTGTGAAGTCCTACTTCCACAGTACACGCATGCCATAGGGACCCGTTTATAGGGTAGGCAACCTTTCACACAACAACACTTTCATACAAAGAAAGGACAAGGACAGGAGAGAGAAAGCACATCCATGCCCATGCCGGGACTCGAATCCGGGGCCACCATCCATGGCAGACTACTCTGACCACTAGACAAGGTGGCCGGCGACTGATTCAATAAAGCGGCTAATTCTGTAAATCTGGATCTTGTTCTGTTTCCGACTATTTGATTCATTAAAGCGGTTGATTCAATTAACCACTGATTCTAATTAAACGGCGTCCACTGTAATATATAAAGTTGATGGCGGAAGGATCTAGGACTAATTTTCTCATGACCAAGGCAGAACCATACTATTGTAGTAAGTGTGACTGAAATGACGATGTCCAGCTGTGGAAAGTACTGTTGGTGTTGACGAAATTGATTTTTTTGAGTACCGTAAATCAGGGTTACTTGGACACAGAAGAGGGCTACTTGAGCCCACAGTAAAATGATAAAATCTGGGTTTGGTGCTATCGTTAGAGACTGCAGAGGGCTTCTACCTAGTGGAGAAACGAGGAACTACGTGCAAGTCTTCAACTAGTAGGTACCAAACCTAGATTTTATCATTTTATTGTAGTGGGCTCAAGTAACTCACTAGGGTCCAAGTAACCCTGATTTACGGTATTACATTTTATCGGTATCTTTGACAAGCATATCCTAACGTTTTCACCCTTAAGAAATATTTTCGTCACGGGACCTTTACTTTCGTAGTCACACACATATATACAGTGAACTCTCACTTCTACACTGCCTCATTTATGCGCCTTTTTCACTTATACGGCGATTTTAAATGGTCCCAGCACGTTCCATAGCAAAATAATGACAGCATCATTCGTTTATGCGTCGCTCGAAAGATAAATATTTCACTTATGCGCCGAATTTTCCCTAAAATGTCAAAAATATACTTTATTTTCTTTAAAAAATAAGCATTTTCCATCCTCTTAAATCTTACGCTTTTATTGTTCTCGGAAGGGATTTTTTCCGTATGAACTAGAATTCAGAGATTGACAATTGTGTACCTCAGAACCAGACTAACGTAAGTCCATTTTCGTCATTTTTCAGTAGAGGGGAAAAACGATGTATTCGACAATCGGATTTCCCTTCTACCGAAAAATGACGAAAATGGACTTACGTTAGTCTGGTTCTGAGGTACACAATTGTCTATTATGGATCGTTTTAAAGGGAACATTTTGTAATTAGGTATGCTACAATTTTGTTTTCTCATTATTATTGAAGTTATGTTACAGTAATTGCCAAACCGTAGTAATATGCCAATTGTCTATAGAAACATTCTTATTCATTCTCTCATTAGAACCTATGTTGCGCTTTAGTTCTTTATATGCTTGTTCACTTATACTTCTCTCTCTCTTATGCGCCCTTTTCTGTTGGTCCCTTGGGCCGGCGCATAAGTGAGAGTTCACTGTAGTAATAATTCTTTAAAATAATCATTTATTAATCGATTGGTTGGTTGTCGTGTCCATAGACATTTTTTTTTTCTTTTTTAAATTGTGTCATGCGCAGAGATTACTGCCTCAGCAATTATAATATTAAAAGGTAGGGAATATACAGGGTGTCCACTCCAATCGTGGACCAATAGCTAATTTCTAAACCGTTAGAGATAAGCATATAGTTTATTTTGGAAAAAATCTCCAAATTACGAGAGGAATTTTGGGTCTATTCAATGTTTTTCAAAAAATCAAATTTTGAAAGAGTTACGAAATTTAAATTTTTATACAGCCCCCCAGTCCTATCAATCATATTTAGTAAAACATTCTTGACACTGTAACGTTTAAAACTAAAAAAAAATCACTCTTCTACCACAAAAATTGACCGAGTTATGACGTTTTGAAAAATTAAGATTTTGCATTGTTTCATGACGTCATCGAGAGGGACCGTATGCGAAATCCTTCAAAATCTTGATTTTTCAAAACGTCATAACTCGGTCAATTTTTGTGGTAGAAGAGTGATTTTTTTTTAGTTTTAAACGTTACAGTGTCAAGAATGTTTTACTAAATATGATTGATAGGACTGGGGGGCTGTATAAAAATTTAAATTTCGTAACTCTTTCAAAATTTGATTTTTTGAAAAACATTGAATAGACCCAAAATTCCTTTCGTAATTTGGAGATTTTTTCCTAAATAAACTATATGCTTATCTCTAACGGTTTAGAAATTAGCTATTGGTCCACGATTGGAGTGGACACCCTGTATATTCCCTACCTTTTAATATTATAATTGCTGAGGCAGTAATCTCTGCGCATGACACAATTTAAAAAAGAAAAAAAAAATGTCTATGGACACGACAACCAACCAATCGATTAATAAATGATTATTTTAAAGAATTATTACTACAGTGAACTCTCACTTATGCGCCGGCCCAAGGGACCAACAGAAAAGGGCGCATAAGAGAGAGAGAAGTATAAGTGAACAAGCATATAAAGAACTAAAGCGCAACATAGGTTCTAATGAGAGAATGAATAAGAATGTTTCTATAGACAATTGGCATATTACTACGGTTTGGCAATTACTGTAACATAACTTCAATAATAATGAGAAAACAAAATTGTAGCATACCTAATTACAAAATGTTCCCTTTAAAACGATCCATAATAGACAATTGTGTACCTCAGAACCAGACTAACGTAAGTCCATTTTCGTCATTTTTCGGTAGAAGGGAAATCCGATTGTCGAATACATCGTTTTTCCCCTCTACTGAAAAATGACGAAAATGGACTTACGTTAGTCTGGTTCTGAGGTACACAATTGTCTATTATGGATCGTTTTAAAGGGAACATTTTGTAATTAGGTATGCTACAATTTTGTTTTCTCATTATTATTGAAGTTATGTTACAGTAATTGCCAAACCGTAGTAATATGCCAATTGTCTATAGAAACATTCTTATTCATTCTCTCATTAGAACCTATGTTGCGCTTTAGTTCTTTATATGCTTGTTCACTTATACTTCTCTCTCTCTTATGCGCCCTTTTCTGTTGGTCCCTTGGGCCGGCGCATAAGTGAGAGTTCACTGTAGTAATAATTCTTTAAAATAATCATTTATTAATCGATTGGTTGGTTGTCGTGTCCATAGACATTTTTTTTTTCTTTTTTAAATTGTGTCATGCGCAGAGATTACTGCCTCAGCAATTATAATATTAAAAGGTAGGGAATATACAGGGTGTCCACTCCAATCGTGGACCAATAGCTAATTTCTAAACCGTTAGAGATAAGCATATAGTTTATTTAGGAAAAAATCTCCAAATTACGAAAGGAATTTTGGGTCTATTCAATGTTTTTCAAAAAATCAAATTTTGAAAGAGTTACGAAATTTTAATTTTTATACAGCCCCCCAGTCCTATCAATCATATTTAGTAAAACATTCTTGACACTGTAACGTTTAAAACTAAAAAAAAATCACTCTTCTACCACAAAAATTGACCGAGTTATGACGTTTTGAAAAATTAAGATTTTGCATTGTTTCATGACGTCATCGAGAGGGACCGTATGCGAAATCCTTCAAAATCTTGATTTTTCAAAACGTCATAACTCGGTCAATTTTTGTGGTAGAAGAGTGATTTTTTTTTAGTTTTAAACGTTACAGTGTCAAGAATGTTTTACTAAATATGATTGATAGGACTGGGGGGCTGTATAAAAATTTAAATTTCGTAACTCTTTCAAAATTTGATTTTTTGAAAAACATTGAATAGACCCAAAATTCCTCTCGTAATTTGGAGATTTTTTCCAAAATAAACTATATGCTTATCTCTAACGGTTTAGAAATTAGCTATTGGTCCACGATTGGAGTGGACACCCTGTATAAAATGATTTCTTCTTATATCAACTGGAAGGCAGTACTACTAGCTCTATTACTTCAAAATTTACCGGGGGAAGGGGGTTAAAGGATATACTCAATGCGGAAAATTCAGAAATACATTATACTCCAATTGGAAAATTCAGAAATACATTATTTCCTGCTAGTTTGAAGCACTTGATAGAAAGCTTCCACTAAAGTGCCTTGAATGTCAATATAAACAGCATATGCCATGAAAAGTAAATCACCAAATTTTGTTACCACGTTTTAAGAGGTTTTTTTTTTAATTTTTAAAGAACTTGAGACAAATGGAAACATTAAAGATGTTTCACGAAGCCCTAGGGGCTCGGAAAACCTCTGCTCGTAAGCGCTGGTCAATACTTTTACCCAACATGATGTTTATAAGCTTTTTCTTATTGACATTACAAAGCATTGTATGCACTTTTTTATCTTTTGTCTTTTGTTTTGAAAAATATTATTGTATGTTATATTTTACTTCCAGCTGATATTACGAAGCTAAGTGTTATATTTTCTACGGACATTAAGAAGTCCTACGGAGCTATTATTCTGACTTTGACTGGACCTGATGGAGCAAAAGAAAACATCACAATAACTGAGTAAGTTTATATCTATGACACTTTGTCAAGGAAAGATAAATGTACATGCGGCAGGAATTATAAATTATAATGATATAACTATAATTTCTGTAATGTGCTCTTTCCCTTTGAGGGTCACACAAAGGGGAAAAAAACGATTGGGTGCAAAATTGACTCATGAAGGTGCGTATGAAGACAGTAGTGCCCCCAAAAAAAGTCGTAGCATGGCTACACAGTTATTTTTGGCCCACTCTGATTTATTACAGACATAGGCATTTCAAGACTTGCTACTGCTATCAGCTGCAGCCTCCTGTTAACTGCGTGTCCTCGTTTTACCTACAAGACCTGCATTTTCACAAACGTTAGTCCTAGATACATACTAGCTACATGCAAAAACGGTCGAAATAAAATGAAAAGGTATTTTAAGAGTTCGAAGCGGAAAACAAATTTTGTAGAAAACATTAATTCTAAAATTTTTTCGGTTCCCAAAATATTATACATAAAGAAATCACAAGCAAAAAAAAAACATTGGATCGACTAATTGTTACTGAGATACGAAATACAGCCTTTTGGGACTCCATACCGCTTTACAGTTTTTCTCATTTATATTTTTGGGGGAAATATAGCAGCTAACGAAGGTGTATAATTATAATTATACACCTTCGTCTATACACCTCTATCTCCACATCTCCACAAATAGCTATTTGTGGAGATGTGGAGATAGAGTGTGTTCTTACTATTGTACAAGGTCAATTATTATATAGAGTATAACATTTGCAATTATTTTTCAGCAGCAATGGAAAAGATGAACAGTTTATACTTTTACTTCAACATGTCATTCATTTGAAAGGGCAATATTTTCCAATCTCCTTTTCTACACGGTCTCTATGTTACCCGCTAGAATTTTGAATGCAAAAATGTTATTAAATATTGGTCATAAATGTTTCAAATTTTGTGTTAGTATCACTTTTCATTGGAGGTTTTCTACTCTAAAAAAAGGATTGTATTTTGTAGAAAAGATGACAAATTAACTCCTGGAGACGAAAAGATAATGGTTATAACCCTTGAAGAGAAATTGACGCCTATAAAAGAAGTAACCGCCTTGTACATAAAATTCAACGGATGGTTGGCGAAAGGGACGGATACATTTAGCATTCAACACGTCTCGTTTCTGAACGACAAAGGAAAGTACCTGTAAGTTTATTTACTTTTTTACATTAATTATGAGTTTAGCTTAATGTCTTTTGCTGATTTTCAAAAGTTTTAAATATTATAATTTATTTTTATGTTCCCTAAGTAAGATCGACAACATAGATAGTAAACCCTCCTCCAATGGGTACTTTTAACTTTACCTGATAGAGACAGCTATCCTCGCATTAGGGCTATGAAATGATAATAGTCGGGCATTTCAGAGTACTTTGCTTCAATTATTTGAGGCGATAGCCCGCTTTAATAGGGCATTAGGGGGGGGGGGGATTAGGTTTGGAAAGTTTTTAAAGGGTAGGACATAACATCTCTATGTGCTCCCAGCGTGGTTTCTATCTAAGCCAGACTGATGATGATGATTCCTGATGAGGATGAAACTGAAGTGTCTGATGACATGGCCCAGCTGGCGGGCATTTCATGTAGATATTATGCAGTTCTTTTCATGTGATAACCATTATATTATGTAATAGTTATTTGATTTTAACTTTGCAGAAGTGATCGGCCATCTCACATTGCACATTTACTTGACTGTTTGATGTGTTAGTTATTGTTGAAGACATTGTTATTATTATAGACAAAATAATTGCACATGTATATTTTTTCGTCATTCCTAAAAACAACGTACACAGCCCTTATTTTTAACCCCCGTATGGTATTGAGTAATTTCCTACTAAAATAAAGTACTATATGGAACCAGAAAATGCTATGTTTCAAAACTACTTCACGACACCTCTCATACATATTTGCTGAATAACTAAATCAAAAATTCCGCAGAGAAATCTTTTAGCATTTCATATGTTTTCTCTCTCATTAAACCTGCAACACATAACTTTGTTTTTTCTGTGTAAGTATTTCAACAAACATGTGAAATTTCTTAACTGATTTAGAACGTTTAAAAGTAAAGAAGCCGGGGAATGTGGGGCAAAGCGAAATAGTCGAGATACCGCAATCGTTTTCAAAATTAACAGACTAAAAATGTATATTTTTGCAATCGAAGAACATAAAGAAAGGGCAGCGTATTGCATATTAAAGCTTACGCAGAAATATTATTTTCATTTTTGCCTGTAGATATGTAACTTCAAGAAAAAAGGGGAAAATATTTATTTTTATTTTGTATGAGGCAAATAGAAAAATAAAATATTTTGTAAACGAAATATTTCCTATTTGATTATTGGAAACCGTTCTCATCAAATGAATGAATGAATAAATAATAAATGAATAAATGAATAAATAAATACTAAAACAGAACAAAAGAATAAATAAATTAATCTATCTACTTATATTAAAAACTGAGTATCTTTCTCTCTTTCTTTCTAACTATCTTTCTATCTTTCCTTCTATCTATGTCACGCTTCTTTTTCTTGAACGCCAACGAACTGAAAGTCGAACCAGGTACCGATATATAGGTAATTTTTCAGGCTTCATTAGTTTCAATTTATATAATTATACGATTTTAATTAACGAAGATATCAATTAATAAGTAGTCAAATTTAAAGCGATTAAGCCTAATAAATGATTAAATATGAATTCCATTGTTGCAAAACGTGGTTGCTATAAAACAGTAATAACAATGATAATGAGAATTTTGAATGAAGGCTTAACTAAATCCAACATGAAACTCATTAGCGGGTCACGTATGTTGCACTTTTATCACTAGCTACTTGTAATTTTTTGAAATATAAATTAGTTGAAAAGACATCTACTTATGTTAAAAACTGAGTGTCTACGTCTGATTCTTTTTTTCTCTTGAGCGAGCTGAGCTTGCTGAAACTTTCCTCACCATTTTGAATGTGCGAAGAATCTCAATAATTCGAATGATTTTTTTTTTGATGCAGGAAAAAAGTAAAAGCGTGAAGCGCCTGTTAGCTAGCCGCCTTGGCGGCAAGTAGTTTTTTGAACCTTTTTTTTTACTACTTTAAAAGCGCGAAGCGCCCGTGCAACGCCGGGCCACACAGCTGGCTACTTGGAGCATCAGCGGGCCATGTACGTAGTATGTCTTGAAATTTTATGAAAATTAAATTGTATCAAATAATATAACATCAGAATGAGGTAAGAGTTGGGTGGCGGGGGGACATTACGAATCAACATGCCGCAGGAAGCTAATCTAGCTGCCCTGGCAGCTAGTTAGTAATTAATGTATGAGAAAAAATTAATAAGTGAATAAAGTAGTGAATGAATAAATAAATAAGTGAATTAACAACTGAAGGAATGTAGATGAATTGATGAATGAATAAATAAGTAAACAAAATGAACTATTTCCTTTTGCCACATCCCTTTGCCTCGCTTGCATTTGACAAATTACATTGTGTATTTAAAATCAAAACTTGGCTAATATCACCCAAATAAGTATACTTTTTCGGACATCAATACACCTCAACTAATGCTGAAAATGTCAAAAACCATAACTTTATCATTTTATATCAACAAGAATATTTTTGATAAATCCCAAAATATTACAGTACGTGCATCAAAGTTTAAAAATAACATGCAGCATTACTTTTTTTTGCTGGTTAGAGCTATTTATTCTTTGACTGGAATAAAATGTTCTGTATGTTTTGGAGAACAGTTAAAATACTATTACATAGGTGGCTCCGCAAACTGTAAACAAATTGTTTAATAGTGCCCCACTATATCAATTTTATCCTACACTTTCCAATTAATATAGTTAATTTTCCAGAAATTAAAAGGCAGAATCGAAACAAAACTTTTAAATGTGGAGCCTATACTTGATTATATAGTGCTCTGAATCTTATGCAGATAAGTATTTTCATAAAAAATGGAGTTATGTATGCTTTTCTAATTTGTTTATCTTTTTTTACAGCTTCAGAACTTGCCCCGAAAAAGATGTGATTTTGAATGACAACGAATTTCAAACTTTGAAAGCTTGTTCATGAATGCATTTATTTTCTCCGAATAAGCTGAAAACTTTATGAAACTATTGATTTTCGAAATTTACCACTGTATTGTTTCGCGAAATGTATCTCTATGCGAATGAAAACTAAGTGATATCCTTGGTAAATAAAGTTTTTCATTTTTTATGCGAATTTTTGTGCCGAATATTGTTTCTACACTGTAAAAAAAATCTAGTATGGACCCCACGCTACTTCCTTTTAGGTGTAAATTTCTTAGTAGTTGCCTTAAAGTGTTAAAAAAAGTGCTTGGAGTGAGCAAGGTAACAATTCAAATATTTATTCAACTAATCTGCCACGAAACAATGCAAAAAATACTTTACAATGCTTAATTTTCTAAATATTGCTGATTTTAATATCATTCAGTGAATTTTTCGCAGAACATCGCCAATAGCGCCAAGTTGAACCCAAATTCAAAAAATAATTTTTACGCCAAATTTGTCACCAACTTGGCGATATCTCGCCAAGTAGGTGTCAACCTCTGTGACCAAAAGCTTGGCGACATATCGCCAAGTGGTCGCGCCAATTCATATCACTTGAGTCTGCATCGAAATTAACACTGATTTACCCCAAAAAAGGAGTAAAACACCCCCTTGGGAACATTTTCTGTGACGAATGTTGTTTCTACACTGCAAAAGAAAAAAAGAGATTAAAAAAGAAAGTTTGAATTTTGACATCTTTAATTAAAATTACGATTTCAACAATGATGGATGTGTGAGTCTGTGTGTAGGCGTGTGTGTTGTGGTGTGTTTGTATGTGTGTGTGTGCTCATTATGCTCCTTCGCCACCATTTCCTGCATGGTAGCGACGGAGCAGGGGCCGGTGGACGTCCGCGGAGGTGGAGCACCTGGATGCTCCCTGTTGTGGACTTTGAGTTGAATCTGAAAAAGGGACTGCACGACGTCCGAGGTTCAAAAAGAAAACAAATAGAAATTTGTCATTGCTCAAAAAAAAAAAAAAAGAAGAAGAAGAGAAAAACTCTTAGAAAATTGCTAGTAAGTTGTACTTCGATAAACTTTTCTAGTAACGGAGCTTTTTAGAGATTTTCTAGCAGTGCTGGAGCATTGCTGGAGCAGCGCTGGAGCAGTGCTGGAGGTTGTGCACATACATTTTACAATGTATGTGCACAAACTTCAGTCAGAGAAAATAAAGACTGTTTATGCGTTTAGTATCAAAAGCAGTCAATAAATGAATTTTCCGAAGTTTTTCTTCTTTTTTTGTTCATAATGGAAAAAAAAACATAGACACGAAGTTTAAACTTTTCATAAACTCACAGAAAGATTAAAATTAATGACGAAAGGAAAACATGGGAAATAAAACAAATTTAAGACAATAATGAAATTTTAAAATACAAAGGAAATCATGCGCAAAGTGTGAAACCAAGATCTTTTTAACTAGAGCTCTGTACCTTATACCCAAACTAACCTGGGTCTATTTTCGTTACTTTTCTAGAGGGCACGAAAACGTTTGTCTGACGCACACAAAGGATGGGACTGGCGTTCTTTTCACGCTGTTAAATAGAAAATAACTTTCATAGAATAACGTTCTCATGGGCTGATGCAGAATAAGATTTTACAAACAGTGAAGTAATAAAGTGAAAATCGCTATTTTTGGACTTAAGTTATTTTGGCTCAAGGTACAGAGTTTTCATGCAATGAAGAAGTTAAGTGATAAGAAGCAAATAAATAAATAAACAAATAAAAAACAAAAATGTTCTATATAAAAACATAACGCAGTCACAATCCCTATCAAAAATAAGACATCAGGCATCTTAATCTATATATAGGTTAAGCATAAAATTTTGCTTTGGTGTCAAACATACGAGTATTTTCTGCTATTGAATTCCCTATCTCGAAGATCTAACCCTTAAGATACACCTGTTCTCTTATATATTTTTTGAAAGATAAAAAACTGACACAAAGATTACGTGTAAGTAATCCTTCACAAACTTTTGAGCAGCTTGTCGATTAAAATAGGTTTTTACTGTTAAAATTATTGATGTTAAAAATAGTTATAATGGGTAAATACATCTATTATTATTATTTATATTTTGCCAGCGTCAGGTAAATGGCGATATCTACAAAAATGAATTTTTGAGATAACTGAAGAAACACGTTTTTGATTCTTCTCAAACACTAGTAAAAATGTTTTTTCGTTTTCTTTCGAATTTGACGTTCTTTTCTTGTTTTATTCGCACCGGAAACCTAATGTGCAAGTTTGTACAGTAAAAATAAAGTAAAAGAGATGAAAAAGCAATAAATGAAAATTGAATTTTTTTAGATACTGTTGTTAATCTGCCCTGGGCATTATTACTATTATTAATATTAGTAGTTTTATAATTATTGAGAAATTAGGATGGCTAATTGATTTAACTTTTCTGCGACTTGGTCTTTCCTATACTTTGTCCACATCTTTATGTATCATGATATAGTTTATAAAATGTTGCGATTTACTAGAGTTCTTTTCGTATGGTATTTAGAATAAGTACCTCTGAAAATCTGTGAAGAAAGACTAAAACTTATGCAAAACTGAAACTTTCAAAAACATGGAGTTATCTACTATGGAATGTAGAAATTTAAAGCAAGAGAGAGAGGGGGGGGGGGGGGAGACCTTTCGGAAAAATAAAAATGTGTCGAAACTGATCATTGATTACGAGCATTTTACTTTGCCAGAAATATATTCAATATTTTTCCTATGCCTTAAGAAACAAACATAGTTAAATTAGCGTTTTAGAGGCTCTGCGACAAAAAAAAAAAAAAAAAAAAAAAAAAAACACTTCTTAACGACAGGTATGCTGAATTTAAAAAGCATTTTACAAACACTAATAATGCTGAATTTTTTGCCGCCCGAAATATACAGTTGCTGGGGAAAACATGAAAGAAGTAGACAAAATAGTTTTGGCTGACAAAAACTGCAGTTGCGTGAAATAACTAACATATAAAAATATAAGGTTCGGTAGATCGACCATTGACTGAACACTTTAGCGCAATTTCATTTTCAAGCATAGTTAGAAGTAATAGCATGTGATAAATGGCTAAAAATATTTTAGATGCTATAAGCAGTTATTTTTAAACTGTTATAGAGTTATGCATGAGGTTTTCTTAGGGTGTTGAAGGGAAAAAACAAATTCCCTAACTGCACTCTCAGAAAAGTCGGGTCAATATACAGTACATTTTCCTTCATTTTTTGACGAAAAATTTCTGTTTCCTTCAAAACGGAAACTTTCGCTCTTTGTTACCGATTCTCAATTCACGCATGCGCAGTTGACCTCGACATTCTTCGGCAGCCGGCGGGCGCGGCGCCAAGCAAGGCAAGACTAATAAGTAAGCTGACAACGGCTTTGTTGTGAAAGGAAAACATCATAATGAGATATGAGTAAGTACTTAATTTCAGAATTGTATTCTAAAAACTATGTAATCGTTCAAACTTGAAAACAGCTTTTAATGGCAGCTTGAAAAAAATATTAATTCATGGAATGTTCACAGTCTCTGTATTCTGCGAATGGGTAATAGGCGCCATGTTTGAATCTAAATTCCAAACGAAAATTCTTATTTATATCAGCGGGAACTTATCAGGCCGAATGGAAATGTTAAAAAACCTACCTCGATTTGTAAATACTAAAGTATGTTTAATAATTTAACCTAAATAATTGTTTTGGAAGTCATATTGTGGTTTAGAACGCGTTGAACTTTCGAAGTAAATAAATAAAAATGCTGATTCTTACTCATTCGTGGAATTAAAACGACAACCATATGTCTCAGAAACAAACATTTCCGTATTTTATTGGTACGCATTCAGTTGTTATTTTGGTATGTGTATGCAAAAAATGTAAAATATTTTGTTTTCTTTAAGTTAGCTTTGTTGGAAAATGATTGTGCTAATTCGTATGCTAGTCCATGGGTCTCCAACCTTTTTTACTCGGGGGCCAAATTGAAAATTTTAGGAAGCGAGGCGGGCCAACGGTCCAAAAATAGTTCAGTTCAGATGGTTTTTTTTTTTTTTTTTTTTTGTAACACAACGGAAACTAGTAAAATTTAGAGAGCAGTTCAGAAAACTGAAATAAAAGTCATTTTTTCCCACAAAATGTATTTTGCTCTCCAAAAGGAGTTAAAAAAAAAAAAAAAAGCCAAACGAGACTAAAAACTAAATCCTTGCAATGTACTACAATTTTATTAAATGAATTTTAGGTATTAATGATGATAAGAAACTTAACAATAAATGAGGACAGAGCAAGTGCAGCGCTTGCAAATAAGACACAATGCTTTATTACTGTTATCGATCATAAAATAATCGCTTGTCCACTGTGCATTAAAAGCATAGTACTCAAAATCAACTTTTCGTTTTTTAAAAGAAGCTATTGTAATGATAAATAAAACTAGAAATGAAAGACACTGCCCACAATTGCTATGCATTTCGTGAATCGTGAGAGCGTGAGACTAAAAAAATATCAATATATTCTTGGGTTTGCAAGTATCGAGTTTGCAAGTAATGCCCAATGCTAGGGGACTAACGGGAGAATGTGAAGCAGATAAAAAAGATTTGTTCTCGGAAAGGGCAACAAAGGGTCATTCCGTGTCAACTCAACACATGGCTCAGACCTCACCCCCTCAGATTCAGGGTTGTTTGATTTCGTCCGGGGTGGAAAAAACCGCCGGAAAAAACCTGGAAAAAACCGCCCCGGACAAAATAGCATTTTGTCCATTTTGTCCACTTTAAAAAAAATGATAGTTCTTGATTAAAAAATGCAAAGTTTAAAAGTATTGATTTTTTTCAATGAGGTAACAGTTTTATTATCAAAATTAGCACATATAATTATGTATTCAAACAAATATTTAATAAACAACAGATACTATAAAAATATAGTATCTGTATAAAATAAATGAATGTTAACGATAAGATTTAATGCTTATGAAAGCACACATTAGCAGTAAAAAATTTTAAGATGTTTATTTGTTGTGAAAGAGTTTCATTGCCAATAATAAAAGTGTATATAAAATATAAAAGTAGAAATAAAAATTTTAAAAGATTTGAGAACGAAAATTTTGCCATGAAATGAAATATGTTCCTATAATAACATTAATATATCCATAAAACAATGCTGTGTACATAAATATTTTACAATGCGGCAACATTCATTAAATCCTCAAAAAATATCACGTAAAATCACCAAATGAATCAAAATAAAACCAATATTTCTTGTAGTATCTAATGTATTTTCAAGTACAAATGATATACATTTGTATGTGTATTTAATTCAAACAAAATTTAAATATAGAATTTATGAGAAAATTTCATATAAAGTTTACTTTTTAAGGGATTGTATTGTGTTAATAAATATCTAAGGTAATAGAATACTCTTTAATTTCTTTTTAAAAATATATATTAAAGAAAAACTTTTTTTTTCTATTTGTCTACTCTACAATAATGTAATTACACTCAATAGTTTTTTCACTATCTTAAATTTTATCTCTTTCAAATAAAATTAGTTAAAAATCAATGGGTTAATGCCTTTTTTTTTTTTTTGTATGATACCATCATTCTATTTTGAAAAATGGGTAATGCAAGAGAGATACTAATTGTACATCATAACATATTTATACATCAAACGTATGAAAAAAATGTGTTTTTTCTTTCATTTCTTCCATTTTGTCCATTTCGTCCAATTTTGTCCATTTCGTCCATTTCTTCCGGCGTCCCGGACTTTTTACAAAAAAGTGGACGAAATGA